>JABUQX010122444.1:0-35000 GCA_015478945.1 Trachelipus rathkii | reverse complement strand
AACTTCGGAGGAGTTTTGTAATTTTTTCCAATGGCAACACCGCAGGTCAAAGACGACAATGCGTTTCCAAGGCTGGACAATCCGTTTCAAGGAATCGCGACGCGTTTTCAAGTTCGGAAAGATCACCTACGAGGGTCACGACGCGTTTCCAACTCCGGAAAGGCTGCTATCCAGGGCGACGGTTCGTTTCCTGAGTTTCTGAAAACGAATTCAGCGGCTTTGCCCCGAGAATGATCGGTAGATCATTTTTAATGATTCTATTTGATTCCTCACGGTAAATTACTCCTGATTGGCTTTTAAATCATCTTTCTACGACCTCTGGATGTGAAATAATTGCAAAAATCTAAAGTTATTTCAACTTTTCAAATGATGTATTGAACTCGATATATTACGAATGGCACACCATCGTTCTGAGAACTACTCCAACGATAAGCTGTAGAGTTATTTATTTTTGAAAAAGGAGCTTACGTAGAAAGGGTGATTTATCAATTAAATGCCCGCTTATACTCCCTTACGGGAGGTGACCCCTCAAATGGGGCTTCACACCCCCTTATGTGGAACCCCCCCCCCAAATGAGACTTCTCGTAGGGAAAAGATGAATTTCTTTAGGAAATTTATTAAGTATTGAGCTCGTGAAACTTAATTTTAGTATCCATGGTAGGATAAGTTAAGGAGAAAACCTTAGAGTAACAGTTGTGTTATTAAGTTTGGCTATCCCTAGTATTGTTAGGTAGGATAGTTTGTTAGGGTGTACAAGACATCTTTGAAAAGGAAATGATCAGAGCTATGAACTAATTTAGCATGAGTACGAAACTTTGTTTAAGTTAAATTTGTTATTAAATATAAGTGAAAAATGTATATGTGAAAAATTATAGGTTGAGGTGTGAAAGATGTGTATTTCGAGGAGTGATTTTGTGTTTATATATAACCTGTTATCGTGTTTTTGATGTAGTAAAACAAAAATTTATTACTGAAGCACAAATTTTTAATAAAAAGCCCGCGAAAGATTTAACCAATAACTATATATATTATATATATATATATAATATATATATATATATATATATATATATATATATATATATATATATATATTATATATATATATATTTATATATAATATATATATATATATATTTATAATAATTTAAAGATAAAATTGTACGATATTTTAAAATAGTTTAATAAATAAAATGTTTTTTTTTATATTTTCGATTTTGATTTATTGTAATAAATAAATAATAAAAGTATGTATAACAAAATGTTTAGATGTAAAATGTATTTTATTTTCTATGTTAATTCTATGCTATATAACAAAAGATATTTTGTAGTAACGAATTGAAAAATAATGTAAAAGTATCTATCCCAAGATAATAAAGTCTAGAAAACTGACGGTTCAGTTTATCTTATCATTCCCCATAAAGAGATAATTTTAAAGGGTTTAGATAGGCCTAACAGGTCGAGTATCCAATTCTTATTCTGGTCGACGAGGAAGTCAAGAAAAAGTAGAAGTCTTTCCCTGGCCTACCAAGAGGCAGCTCTCCCTCTCCGGTTTACCAAGAGGCAGCTCTTCCTCTCCGGCCTACCAAGAGGCAGTCTCCCGCCCCGGCCTACCAAGGGGCATTTCTCCCGCTTCTGCTTACTAAGAGGCAGCGCTCACGCTCGTGCCTTCCTCCTGCATACAACGAGGCTGATCTTGCTCTTGCTTACCAAGGGGCCTAGCTCCCGGCTTCATAGCAAACAGTAGAGTAGTTTTGCTACTCGACCATAAAGATAAGTTAACGAGTAGTTTTGCTACTTGCCACCAGAGATAAGTTTGAGAGTAGTTTTGCTACTTTCTACCAGCTGTAATAGAAGAATAGTTTTGTTATTAATCTCCGGGATAAGTTGTTGAGTAGTGGGTACCAGTCGTAATGTAACGAAAGAGAAGATCCAGAAGAGCGCCCAGCCTCCTCTTAACGTCTTTAATACTCTACAAACTCAAAACCTCCCAAACCTATAAACTGAAGCCTACATCACAACACCACCACCTATAAACTGGTTAACCAGGAAGTGTTTTTCAGTTTTACTGGAATATTACACTACAGTCATCTACGAAACTGTTGTATTTTTAGAGATAATCAATCATGCCAGAAAAACTGGAAGAGAATAATGAACAAAGAGAGGAAGAAACCATCCCTACAATTAAGATTAGACCGCTGACTTTCTCTGAATCCTCTGTACCAACATGGTTTCGAGTCATGGAAGTTCAATTTCATCTGTCGCATATACGATCTTCAAAAGTAAGTACTTTCACGTGATGTCCCAAATACCGACTGAAGTTCTGGACAGAATCTCACAAACTGACCTTGATGCAGAATATTACGATCGTTTTAAAAAAGCAGTCATCAGTACTTGCGAGAAATCAAAAGTCGAGCTTTTCAATGATCTCCTATCCAAACAAACTTAGGGTGGCAAGCCTTCTATCTACCTACAAGATATGATTCATCAGGCAGGAAAGCTGAACATTGGTGAAGACATAGTGCGGATGCAGTTTTTAAAAACTCGACCCAGCCATGTTCGAACCACCTTAGCCGCCCACATCACACTCACACTTCAACAACTGGGAGATCTAGCCAATGATATATTGGTTTTGAGTCCACATGCCCCGGTCATGGCTGTATCTTCTTCTCCAGCAGTATCAGCCACTCCTGTTACAGCAAGAACTCAAACAACGATCCATTATGGTCTTGCACCTTTTCATTATAATCAAAAACCAAAAGTCTTCAGTGGACATATCCATTATGGACCCTCGTTCAAAGAGTTGCAGATTTTGGTGCACTTGGACAAACAAAACAGGTTTAAATATTCTCTCAAATTCTAGGCCTGCTTCCAGATATTCTTCACCAGCTCCAGAGGAACACCATTAGAGCGAGCTGACATTTGTGCCATAGACGTCAACATATTTGGCACTATAGCCCAATTTTTACTTGACACCGGAGCATCTATCTGTAGTCTGCCATATTCAATAGTTTCAAACATGGCACTACACCCTTTAAATATCATGCTCATGATGCATCCGATGTCCATAAAGCCCCGTATATCTCTGATATCTTTGATATTTCTGATGTCCATGATATTCCTGATGTCCATGTTGTTTCTGATGTTTCTCATATCCATGATGTCCATGATGCCCCTGATGTCTCTGATGTCCATGATGCCCCTGATGTCTTTGATGCCCATGATGTAGCCAGTGTCCATGACGTCCCGTATGTCTCCGATATCTTTGATGTTTTTGATGTCCATGGTGTTCCTGATGT
Organism: Trachelipus rathkii; assembly: GCA_015478945.1. NCBI lineage: Eukaryota > Metazoa > Arthropoda > Malacostraca > Isopoda > Trachelipodidae > Trachelipus > Trachelipus rathkii. The sequence goes on along the minus strand of JABUQX010122444.1, from coordinate 31,701 downwards.
CCGTGATACCCTTGATGTCCATGATGTTCCTCATGCCGCTGATATCTCTGATGCCCATGATGTTTCTGATGTCCACGATACCCCTGGTGTCTCTGAAGATCATGATATATCTAGTGTCCATTACGCCCCTATGATGTCTCTGACGACATGATGTCCCTGAAGTCTCTGATGTTCATGATGTTCCAAATACCATAGACGTTCCTGACACTCCTGATGTCCCTGTAGCTCCTGGTGTCCCAACCTTAAGAAGAAATCCTCTACGCCGAGTATACTTTCGTAAAAGGTCACTCCGTGTTTTGGCAGGGAAGTAATATACAGTGAAATACACGCTAAAAATTAAGTTTTCCTTAAAACAAAAGAATAACAGAAAACGCTTTGTTGTGTACTATAGTAATATTTTATTAGACAATATGGTCTACATTTTAACTATTTTTGAATAAAATAACGTATTTTATGTTATAAATATAGTTTTAAAACACGTAATAAAATAACACTTACCATAAAATATATGTATCCTATTTGAAGACAAGGCATATAATGTAAAAAAAAAGTCTTTATTAACTATTTAATTTAATTCACTTTGGCGCCAAAAACAACAAAGTTTGGCGGGTGATTGAAAAGCCGGCGAACGATTTAACCAAAAACTATTTTATATATTGATATAAATTTAAAGATATAATGTTATTTGTACGATAATATAAAGTAATTAAATAAATAAAATGTTTTTTATATTTTCAATTTTGATGTATTGTAATAAAAAAATATTAAAAATATGTATAACAAAATGTTTAGATATAAAATGTATTTTACTTTCTATGTTAATTCTATGCCATATGATAAAAGATATTTTGTAATAACATGAAATGAAAAATAATGTAAAAGTATCTATCCCAAGAGAATAAAGTCTTGGAAACTGACTGTTGAGGTTTATCTTATCCTTTCCCATAAAGAGATTATTTTAAAGGGTTTAGATAGGCATAACAGGTCGAGTATCCAATTCTTATTCTGGTCGACGAGGAAGTCAAGAAGAAGTAGAAGTCCTTCCCTGGCCTACCAAGAGGCAGCTCTCCCGCTCCGGCCTACCAAGAGGCAGCGCTCCCGCTCTGGCCTACCTCCTGCCTACAAAGAGGCCGATCTTGCTCTCGCCTACCAAGAGGCAGCTCTCCCACTCCGGCCTACCTAGAGTCAGCTCTCCAGCTCCGGCCTACCAAGAGGCAGCGCTCACGCTCTGAGCTACCTCCTATCTACAAAGAGGCCGATTTTCCCTCATCTACCAAGTGGCCTAGCTCCCGGCTTGATAACAAACCGAAGAATAGTTATACTACTCGACCATAAAGAGAAGTTAGCGAGTAGTTTTGTCTACTCGCCCGCAGAAATAAGTTTGAGAGCAGTTTTGCTACTCGCCAGTCACCCTAAAAGATAAATTTGAGAGTTGTTTTGCTACTTTCCACCAGCGATAAGTAGAAGAATAGGTTTGCTGCTAATCTCCAGATAGTCGTCAATAGTGGCTACAAGGTCGTAACCTAACGAAAGAGAAGGCCTAGAAGAACACCCTGCTTCCTGTTAAAGTTTTCAATACTCTGCAAACTTAAGATCTACCAAACCTTTAAACTGAAGACCACATCATACCACCACCAGCATATTAATATATATATATATATATATATTATATATATTATATATATATAATATATATATATATATTACATATATATATATATATATATATAATATATAATATATATACTTCTTATATATATATATATAATATATATATAATATATCATAATATAACCTTCATCACCCACGTTCTTTCCCCAGACTGGGTGCGTTATAATACACTGGAATAGAAAAGTAGTAGAAGAATATGACTCAAATCGAAAAGGAAACCAGCCTTCCCTTTTATACTCTTAAATGATAACGTCATCGCAGTCTGGAAAATCCACCCAGTGGCGCTTTAGGACTTTGTGGGCCCTGGGCGGCAATGGCAGCCCTAGGCTTTGCGGGTCCTGGGCGGTGTTTTTTCGTGGAAAACATACACAAGTATATTTTTGTAAATAAGATTATCCATTATTATATATATTATATATTATATTATGTATATATATATATATAATATTTTATATATATAAGTATATTATAATATTAATATATATATATATATATATATAATTATATATAATATATATATTATAATAATATTATATATATATATATATATATATATATATATATTATATATATATAGTATTATATATATATATAATATATATATATTATAAATATAATTATATTTAATATATATTATATAGTATAGTATATATATTGCGCCAGCTTCATGCGAAATGGTGCGTTAAATCTGTTAGCCTCTGCATGCGCGCTAGGCCCTTAAAAGGCGCGGGGCCCAGGGCGTTTGCCCAGGTCGCTCTGCCCTGAAGCCGCCACTGAATTATCCACACTAGGGCTTCATGGGACTGCGACGGACCCTCACCATGGCATCTCGTCAATGTGAGGTTCATCCCTTGGCCCAGATGGGCCTCAACCATAGTCCCTCACAAAACTCCGCTATTCACACCTAATTATGCACCTTTCTTCTCCGCCTCTGCCAAACTCAATTCTTCCTTCAGGCATTCCTTTACTGACTCAATCCACTTTTTCTCCGGTCTCCCAGCCGGTCGATTCCCAGCACACTCACCACTATATATCCGCTTAACCAACAGACTATCTTCCATCCTTTCCAATGCCAAACCATATCATGAAGAGAAAAAAAGTATCTCATTTTTTCCTTTCTTCACACCACACAGCTACCTAAATCGTTCATTCCTCATTTTCACTAGCCTTCTCACACTTACACGACCCAAAGATTTCCATCTGAACACTCTCTTCTTTACATATATACCTCTTATTCCAGCCCATAACAATACTTTCACATCGAGGACTGTCCTTACTCACAACCTAACCTTTACTCTTATCTACGTTTACTTTCCACACCCCCTCCTCTTACGCACCTTGCCAAATTATCTCCCACCAATCCTCTCAAACTATCTTCAGGTTTGCCATGCAAAACCAAATCATCCGCATATAATAGGTAGGGCATTCTCCATTCCTTTCCATTTATCCATTATTCTAAACACCTTTCCCTTGTACCCCCACCTCTAATTCTTTCTTTCATAAATCCATCCATATACAAATTGAATAAACAAGGAGGCATAACATATCCCTGCCTCACTCCGTTATTAATATTAAACCAATCACTTTCCACTCTATTTATTCTTACACACGCTTCACTATCGTCATACATACTCTTTGATTCCATTCAAAAGCCTACCACCAACACCATATATTACTAACACCTACCATAGAGCTGACTATTAATCTTACCAAACTCCTGTTGCAAATCCATAAAACCTAAATACAATTTATTCTTCTTCTTGCTCATTTTCTCGATCATTTGTTTCTACCACCTCTAAACACACCTTGTCCTTCTCCAATTAGTCCCTCAGTTACTCGACGCACTCTTTCGAGCAAAATATCAGCATATATCTTCCCTACAACACTCAATAAACTAATTCAACCAGAATTCCTACAGTTACCCATATCAGCCTTGCTCTTATATAAGGATATTATTACTGCTCTCCTCCAATCTTTCATAAACTCTTTACTACACAACTTCCAAATATAATCAATCACCATCTCGCCTCTATTTTTGATCATTTCGCCATCAATTTCATCTATATCTGCAGATTTCCAATTCCTCAATTTTCTTGCTCTACCCATTACCTCCTCCTTACTAATGACCTCATCCCCAAAGTACCTACTCCTTCTTTCACCATCAAACCCACACACATTCACTATCACCTCTTCATTACTGCCAATGTTATGCAGATTTTTGATGTGTTCCCTCTACACTCTTCTCACATCTATTTGATCAGTTACGAAAGCACCATCCTTATTCATAATTCTGAACAGATTCCCCTTATTCTCACTCTTAATCTTTCGCGCTTCCTTCCAGAAGATCTTCCTTTTCCTTTGTAAGTCCCCATTCATCCTCATTTCAAACTGTTCATTTACTTCTTTTCTCTTCTCCTACATATACATCTTTTGGTATTGAGTTTTTCCTCCTTATATAATTCCAAACATCATTCTTTTGAGACCTCGTCATTGGCTTTTAGTACATTTAACCACGTTTCTTTTTCTACTTTTAACCGCTTGCATCACCTCTTCATTTTACCATTAACTGTTAACATTCTTACCTCCTACTTTAGCACAACTACATACTTCTTTTGCACTACTAACAACCGCTTCCTTCATTTGCTTCCAGATTTATTCAGTTTCAACTTATTCACATTCAACTGATTTATTTGCAAGCGCTCTTAAATACTTATCCTTATTACCTTGCTCACTTAACTTTTCACTCTTAATACAATCCACTGCCTTTCTTATCACCTTCCTCTTCATCCAAGTCCCTCTAACTTAAACTTACATAAAACCCCGATAATCCGATAATCTCATTCCTAATCCCCTCACTTATTTAACATCCAACACATACTTCAACATTTTCTTCTTCACCAACACAAAATCAATCATTACTTTTTCACTTCAATACTTCACTTTACTTACACCAACTCTATTTATACTAAGGAGTACTCTTTTGCTTAAGGAAGGTATTACTTAAAGTAATCCTCCTCCCAGAAATCAATCACCTTCCTACCATTCTCATTTTCTCCCGACACCCCAAGCCACCTGTTAACCAACCCTTTTTCGTATAACCTATCCAGCCATTTAGGGTCACCAACCCAATCAATCTGAAGCTCCTTCTCACCCCATCTAAAACATCATTCAGATTATCTCAGAAAATGGCACTCTCCTTAATATTACCCTTGTAAAAAAATATACATTGTATAATGTATATTATGTACCTGATACAATGTATATTTTTTTTATTTTTATAACTATATATATACGTATTATATATATAGTTATTATATATATATATATATTTAATATATATTATATATAAATATATATATATATATATATATATATATATATATATAATATATATATAATAATAGATATATATATATATATATATATATATATATTATTATATATATAATATATATTATATATATATAGTTGTTTTTATTTTCTTTTTTATCAAGTTTTCTATTGAAATGTAAAGTTTGATTTTTTGAATCTTATTTGAATAATAAAAAATAAATTTTTTTAATAAAAATAAAAATTAAACTAAAAATACCCACCTGAGCTTGGTTTTGAATGCACCCTAAAATGTTTTTGGATTTGCCATGACGTCAGATGTCTATTGTTAACTTTTGATTTTTGACGAATGGCAAAAGCCCCAACCCTAATGTCTTGCAACTTTTGAGCAATGGAAAAAGGCAGACCTAAAATACATTTCTCTGGAGCTAGAACTATGTTTCTAGTTCTCCAGAACTGGCATAAAAAAAAAATACATTAAAAAATTTAAAAATTTAAAAATAAACTTTATAAAGGCCACTGAATAAAAAGAATAAATATTTTATAAAAAACAATACCTACTTTTTTCTATATTTCAAATACTATAATGTAAGGGTACTAGGCTTACCCATACCTGACCTGGATAAACAAGAGGCTTGAGACAACACCCCAGAATATTGAGATATATTCAAATTAAAGGATCTTCTTTTCTAAAAAGGGTAAGCATTTCAAACTAAATTCATTTAGCTGTTGGTGTAATTTAGTTTTATTGCCCTCCATATTTATTATGGCATGAAAGAATAGAGAATCTTACCTAAACTTATTATTAATAACTAATTACCTAAAAGTTTACTATCTAAGTTCATAAAAGGATTTAAGAGTCAAGTTTTAAATTTTGAAATAATAATAATAATAATAATAATAATAATAATAATAATAATAATAATAATAATAATAATAATAATAATAATAATAATAATAATAATAATAATAATAATAATAATAATAATAATAATAATAATAGAAACAGGAACCTAAAAAAGTCCCATCATTTCAGATGGTTCATTGGTTCCAAACCGGATAGTAAAATTGGTAATAGTTTCACAGAAGAGGAAAAACATACACTACTCATATGGTAGATATATTTTTTACGTAAATTTTTTATGATTAAATAAAACCCCTATAAATAGTTGTAAAGTTTTTATAGTAAAAATTTTTTAAAATCAAATATCTTTGAAAAAAAAGCCCTCTTTTTATTATTTCTTCATATAATTATGGATTCATATATTTTTTCTGTGAATCATTCAGATTATCTCAGAAAATGGCACTCTCCTTAATATTACCCTCAGATGTACGGTACACCACGGTATCTTTTTGCGGCCTAATTGGTCGTGTCCTAACAGTTACGATGCTATCTAAGAAGCGTAAATATGAAAAGGAGAATCGAGCTTGTAATACAGAAGGGGAGGAGGAATTCGTTTTTGTAGAAAGAAACGGTAAGCCAATGTGTCTTTTGTGTCAAATGACGTTGTCACAGTTCAAGGCCAGTAATCTTAAACGCCATTATGACATTAGCTACAGTGGTTTCAGTAAAGATTTTCCTGTTCGTTCTTAGTTAAGGAAAACTAAATTAAAATCATGAAAAGGAAAAATTCATGGTCAGAGTAGGGCTATGTCAATATTTACCAAGGAAGCAGATTTATCAACCAAAGCTGGCTTCGTCTTGGCTATTGATATTGCAAAAGTAAAGAAGCCTTACACAGACGGTGAGTTTATTAAGAGGAATAGGGCACAAGTTATTTCTATTTTAGAACCCGAAAATAAGAAGCTGCAAAAACTGATCGACCAAATGCCCGCTGCTAGAAATACAACAGAGAGGCGAGTTTCTGTTATTAGTGGCGATACCTTAAATAATTTAAAATAAAATTTAAGCGTGCTCAGCAATTAGTCTGGCTTTGGACGAGTCTCCAGATATCAAATATAAACCACAACTAGGTGGTAGAAGAGCTCTTAGATCTGGTTACTTTGAAGGATACTAATCGTGGTTGTGACATTAAGGAAGCCCTGGATGATGGTGTTTTGAAAAACTCGGTGCCTATCGGTAAAATTTTCGGCATTGCTACCGACGGTGCACCATCCATGACAGGTAAGAAACAGGGCTTATTGGGCTTTTAAATTCTGACACATCATACCCTCCTTTCCTACCTGTACATTGTATTAATCACAATCACTGAGAACATTTAGCAGCAAATATTTTCAATATCCGCATGTTATTCAGGTAGTTCTACAAATCCTGAACTGCATTTCGCTCAAGTGCCAAAACACACCGACAGTTCATACTCTTCAGAGAAGATATGAACAATGACGAGCTTCCTGATGATATATCTTGGCACTGCTTAGTGAGATAGCTATCAGTAAGCAATGTTCTTGGTAGATTTTTTCAATTACTTGATCCAATCAAGCAGTTTATGCAAGAAAAAGAAAAGTCTTTCCCTGAACTTAATGACCACCAGTGGTTGTTAGATTTGGCTTTTTTTACAGATGTGGTTCAGCATTTACAAACGCTAAACATATCATTACAAGGAGGGAAAAAACTTATTTCTGATTTATCGCAGTGTATTTAGCTTTCATAGCAAATTAAAACTCTTTCGGAAAGACCTTGAGACGAAAATATTTGCTCATTTCAAATGTTTGAAGAAAATTAATGAAAGCCTTCCTGACGTTCAGGTGGAAACAGAAGATCATTTGTGAAAAATGGATGGTCTTGCTGAAGAAATCAATGGTAGATTTAATGATTTGAGAACATTTAAACCTTCATTTTCATTCCTGGAAAATCCTTTTGCTGTTGATGTTGTGGGCGATGGCTGTCCAGTTTCATCAACAACTACAAATAATACAGCAGATCTAGAGTTGGAGTTATTAGAACTGCAAGAGGACGAAGGACTAAAAGGACTGCAAAGAAGTGGTGTTTCGGCCGTAGAATTTTGGAAGAAGGTTCCAGAGGAAAAATACCTACTAACAGAAGAGTCTGCTAAGAGACTTATCTCAATATTTAGGACTATTTATGTGTGTGAATCACTGTCCTCAAAGCTTAAGTTTATTAAATCTAAATATCGATCTGAACTAACTGATGAGCATTTAAGTGAGCTCGTGCGATTGGCGCTGACCAATTATCAGTCAGATTTCAAAGAACTAATAGCAAAAATGAACACTCGAAGAAGCACTTCTCAAAAGTAAAATCTCATATCTTGTTGTGTAATTAAACAATAATGTTATAAATATGGAAAAAAAAATAATGTTAGTAATACATAATAATGTTAGTAATAAATGTTTCTTCATTTTTTATAAAATAAAAAATGTCTTCATTTTGTAAACCATTAATTTCTTAACAATCTGGTTCACTTCGAAACAGCTTCATAAATTGCGGCTCCAAAAGTTAAGATTATATATAATAATAATATATATATATATATATATATAATATATATATATATATATATATATATATATATATATAATATATATATATATATATATATATATATATATATATATATATAATACTTATAGTATATAAGCAAGACGATCTTGGAGGTAGGCAGAGTAGGCCACGCCTACTTGCCTTAGTGAGCCCAAAAAACATTAAAAAGTCAGCTATATATTAATATATAATATATATTATATATATCTATATATTATAATATATATATATATATATATAATATATATATATATAATATATTATATATTATAATATATCTATATATAATTGATTTCGTCGAAGTCTAGCTTTAAGATGCCCGCATCAATTTCTACTCGATTCCTTTTTTAATAGTACCGATCGGTGGCAATTGTTAATTCTCGAGTCAAAAAAAAGTTCCCTTATTCTCAGGCTAGGCAACTTGGATGTGCCTGACGAGTCAGTAGCAGCCATTTTTTTTAAATAATCCCCATTTAATTGCATTAGCAAGAAATAATAATAAGTATTATTTAATAACATATTATAATAATTAACTAAGTAATAATTATATGAAGCTAACTTGCTCATCTCTTATTTAATCCATAATCCATTTATATAATTAATTTTGACTCAACCTGAGAGTCGGGGAAACGGTTTGACTCAAAATTCTTTCTCGGCGACTTATCGGCGACGATATAGGTTGCCTCTGCTATATTTTCATGTTATTAATAATTAAAGATTGTGATGTGAGTATCCACATCATTAAACAATCTTTTTCAATTATTTTTATTACTGATTTTGTGTGGTTTTAATAAAATTGAGCTGTTAGTTTTGTAATTACGGGAATATTGGAATCGTTATTCGATTTAAGTTTCATAAAAAAAATTACTAAATTCTTTTTCGAGTGTTTCTGTAAGCCTATTGAAATTCAAATGTTAGAAAATGTGCAATATGAAACTGGATTCATTATATGAATCTATTCATTCTCTTGCATTGTCGCTAAGTATATATAGTATATATATATATATATATATATATATATATTATATATATTATATATTATATATATATATATATAATATATAATATATATATATAATATAATATATGACATGAAAAAATAATACAGAAATTTGCTGACAAGAAAAAGAAAGAAAAATTGATCTTCTTTATAAATATATGTAAAGTAATATATAATTTATTTATATATAATTATATTATATATATATATATATATATATATTATAAATATATATAAATATATTATTATATATATATATTATATATATATATATATATATATATTTATATATTATATATATATATATATATATATATAGTATATATATATATATTATATATAATTTATATAATATATATATATATATATATATTATTATAATATATATATTATATATTATATATATATATTATATATTTTGATTTGCACTACTCATCTTGCTTCAGACTGGTGCCGCCACTTTAATTTAGTATATTTATATATACATATATATAAAATATATTCTTAATAATATATATATATTATATATATTATATATATATATATATATATATATATATATATATCGTATACTTTTACTTTGTTGCTCCCGCTCTCCTCCTACCAGAAGCGGGCGACCCCCAGAAATTCCGCCACCATTTTAGGCCTGGCTCCGAAATCTATTAAAGCAATGAGTTCTGAAGTTATATCTAATATTCGCAGAATCTTAGCAATCAATCTAGAGATGCTTTGTGTCGTCGTCTGTTCGGTGGAGACATCTTTGACAGTGGAGGGAGGGAGCGTTATGAATTCTGAATTTGTATTCCTAAAAGGAAGGGAAGGGCGGTGCCTAGAGAGGAGACGTGGCAGCTTTACTCGTTCTTGGCGGTTCCAAGTTTGTTTGTGTGTGATATTTCGGATCGCCTTGCTTGGAGTATGGTCTTATCTGGGTATGCGAAAATCATTCTGTGACTTAATTGGATATGAATGTGTTTGATAATGTGTCTGTTGGTGGGGGAGTGTTTTATATTTGTTACAGTAGTATAATGCTGATGTGATTTTTTCATTCTAGGTGCAGGTGGTTGTTGTAATGTTTAGTAAAGGGGGTGATCTATTGAGAGAGATTTACTGTAAAATTGACCGCCAATCATGTCAAGATGGGCTCTTATACTTAGGATTTTTTGCTTCAGTTAAAAGGTGGTGGATAGGAGTGGTGGGGAAGCAACCAGTTATTAGGCTTTGTTCTATACAATTTCTAATTTCTGAATATTGGGTTGAGATATTTCTCACTCTCAGGCAGGTATGCGTAGTTTAAGAAGATACGGAGGCGTTCTCTATGTACTATTAAGAGGGTCTCTTTATGCTGGCCAAAGTTTGTTCCTGTTGTCAGGAAACGTTAAATATTTGAGTTAGAGCTTCTATAGGTTTAATATCTAAGTGATTGAGATGTATGCTAGATATTTGGTCCGATCTTACTGCTTGGAAGTTTTTTGAGTTTTTGATAGTATTGTGTACTTTTAGGGGAGTGAATGGGAAGTCTTCTTGGTTGGTTTTCGAATTTTTGGAGTAGTTTAATTGTTTTCTTATTGGTGGAGATTGTGAGTTTATGGCTGATTTTTGAATAGTTCGACATAATAATATTGCATTGATTTTTCTTGGGCTGGGGATTTTATTGTTTTGCCTCCTATATATAACTTGGTGTGTGATGTGTGGAATTTCTGTACTGTGCGGAATATTTTTTTTGTGTTGGTCTTATGATTAAGTGTTTGGTTATATTGTTGGCGATTCTTATTTCGATTTGAGTCGATTAAGGTATTTATTTTATTGTTGAAGTCTTTAATTTGGTTTAGTTGGTTTTGATTTGGTTGTCTACTTTGTTTGGGGAGTTTCTTTGTTTTATTAGGTTGTCTATTTCAGGTTAGATATTTGGTTTGGATTGTTTGCGGTTACCCCGGGGGATGAATTTTTGGGATGACTTTAAGATTATTTTATTAAAGTGTTCTTTGTTTTGTTGAGTGAGAAAGAGTGAGATAATTAGATTGATTCTAGATCCATTTGTACGCTGTCAATGTAAGTTTGCTAATTTGTTTTCTTGTAGTTGATATACGGTATGTGTTTTTGAAAGATGTATGAAAAAGGTGATTATGTTGAATTGTGATTAGGATTGGGATGTGATATGAGGAGAGAGCATGAAAACCTTGCCACGTTGTGACAACTTGAATGTTAGAGGGGAACAGAAGGTAATATCAGGAGCTCTGGAGTTCTGGTTATGTTGCAGAGGTATTCGTGTTGGTTGGTTTCTGTACTTGAGGATGCTGAGTGGGTGTAAATTGTTTACAATATAAAGTTATTATATTGTGTTAAGGAAACTACGTCTAGGTTATATTTCCGGGGACAGTGTTGAAATATGAATGGGTGAGATTTTAAAAATGATTAGGTTATATATCTTTTTATTTATCAGTACTTCTAATGATTGGTATGTTCTAATGACTGGTATTTCTAATGATTGTATCAGGAGATGTAAGTGATTTATGGTGTATCGAAATTAGGTTCTTTTATGTGTGAGTGTAATAAGGCTATGTTTAGAAGCATTTTTACCTTGTCTTAGTGTATATATACTAAATGTTAAAACTGGTGGCTATGGTCATATGGGATCATAGGCCCATAGGTGTGGGCTTGGGTACCAGAAAATTGTGGGACTGAATATAAATGTTGATGTTTAGGAAGATTTTTTTATATTGAAAGGTTGAAGTTTGCGCTCCATTCAACTGGAGCGCATTAGTGAGAAGGTAAAAAATGACTGGGACGTCTACGAGTTTATCCGTCGGTATAATTGGGGTGTTTGAAGTGTAAATTAGACTTAATTAATTAGGAAGAATAAGGTCTATGTGGATTACTGTGTTTTTATGTGGCAATCGAAACGCAGAGCTCTTAAGGGGGTCCTTTTTTAGTTTGTTTTTTTAATATTTTTTTTTATATTTAAAAAAGAATGGTTGGAAATCCGTTGGTTTAGAGAAATTTAATAATGGGGTTTAATGAATGAAGTGATGAGGTATACATAAATTGGGGTGAATATAATGATTTTTTTTATTACTATTATTTTTTTTTTTTTTTTTCAAGTAGGTATTTTGTAATATGATTACGAATTTGCTGTCAATCGCCCGGAGAATCGCACTACAAGAAGGTGCATAGTCAAACACGTGTGTTGCGCTGTAAGCCTTACCTGGTGCAAAGCATAATCCCAATAGGTAATTTTATATATAATCTGGTGCCAATAAGGGCGAATGGATTTTATTTTTTAATTTAAAAGAGTAATGTAAAATCATAGGGAAAATAGTAAGAAAGTGTAGCGATGTTTTTTATTATGTTGAAGTGAAAAGAATTAAGAGATATTCTAAGTAGGTATACTGAATGTGTGGTAACTCGTAGTGGGTACGTAGTAGCTTTTCTATTAGGGTTAAGATAATTAAAGGCGTTTATTTATGGGGGTTTGAGAAAAGAGTGATCGGCGATTATGTTGAGAATGATAAAACGGTTATGTGTAGTGTATGTGGTGAAGTGTGTGTTTTTTGGTTTGGTATTATGAGATGGCTATAGGTAACAGTAAGTGGTGAGTTGCGAGGTTAGGAGGTTACATAAGCTGAGATGGGGTGTTTGTTGGTGAGAGTAAAGGACGGTAAAGTAAAGTGGTGGAAAAAAACTAGTGAAATTCGATTCTCAAAATGCCTATGCGGGATGAAGAAATGAAGGTAAGATAGGATCAGTGGGTTACACGCTTAATGCATATTACAAATAATTCTACCAGAAGTATCAGATGTGGGTACTATGAGCTATTCGGTGAGTAGAGAGTGGAAGAGACGAAAAACAAACCGATATTAAATCTGCGCGGTCAGAAAATTGATTAAGGAGGATGGTAGGTGATTAGAGGAAAGGAGTCTAAGGGTAGTGAAGAGTATTGAACGTGAGTGAGCAAAGTTCTTCTAGCCTAATAATAATGGGGAATTGGAGTTTTAGACGAATCTGTATGGGGGTGTTGTAAGCGTTAGGTCTGGGGACGTGGGAAGGTAATAAGTGTGTGTGCGTTAGTAGCAAGATAGTGGCTGAGTTGAAAAGAAAGTGGGTGGTCAAATGGTGTTTTTGGTTTTCATGAGATCGCATGGGGAGAGCGAGAGTCAGACGGGAGTAAGGATAACAGCTCTCAAAAATTAGTTTAAAGTATGATGCTAAGTAGCTCCACTAGTGTATGTGTTGGAGTTGCACAGAGATGGTTGTGTCAATGTAAGTAAAGTGAAGAAACAAAAAATTTGAGTGGTTTAAAACATGTACTACAAAAGATTTAGAAGCATTAGATCTAGGTAGTGAGTTGGGTAGGGTAGCCACTCTTGCCGGTAAGTGTGCCCGATATGGTAAAACGTGGAAAATGATGAAGTAGTCGGATGTAGTGGTCTGAAATAGGGCAGAAATAAGATAATAAGATGAGTAAGAAGAAAAAAGCAGTATAGTAGCTGGTATATGAGATTATAGCGGTCGTTGAGGGTAAAGGGTAGTATCAAAGAGGGGTGCCTCCAAGAGAATGGCGCGGGTAATAGCTAGGTGAAGATAAAGAATAACAATAAAAAGTGGAGGTGGATTAAAGTTCAGTTACATTTGTTATGAAAGGGGGATCGCAAGTAGTGTGGATATCTGTTGGGTGAGAGAAAAAGGAGGCGAAAGTGGAAATTAGCGAGGGTGAAATAGGAGGTCTACGGCATGATGGTGATGACAGGTAGAGACTGTAGGTGTAAGTAGGTGAGTTAAAAAGCTGAGGAGGTGGGTTTTGTGTGGTCGATTTAGTTAATAGGAGAGAGAGAGGTGTTATGTTTTAATGAACTTGTAGGCATAATTGTGGGATGATTATGGGGTAATGTCGAGTGGAGATGGTATGCATCTATAGGGTAGAAAATGTGGGACTAAGAGAGCTCATGCGAGAGTATGCACGTAAGGTAGTGTGTGTCGTGAATGTGGGTGATTAATGTATAATATTATAAGATATAGTTAGGGGAGGAAAAGAACGGTAAGGGATTGATCTGGCATGAAGGAGACTGTTAAATGGGTGGTAGGTAGAGGCTGAGCCAGAAAAGAGTGGGTGGATAGGTATAGAGGGATCGAAGGCTGATAGTATCTAATGCGATAGGGTTGTTCTCATGTGTTAGTAGAGTAGGTGAGTAGATGTGAGGGAGTCTGATAGGTATATATTTATTAATATAGTTGAAGAGGTGAATTACATGGGTGGGGTTATGCTCATAGATGGTTCGTCTTAGAATGAGTCAAGTCCATCTTCGTGGTCTAAAGTAAGGTAGTGTCTGTAGTTAGTATTGCAGCGGAGTGTGTTAAGTATAAGAAATGGTTCTTGACCAAGAGTATTTTAGTTAGAGAACGTGGAATTATGAGAATGTGTTTGCTGGGTACTGAAGGTTGTTGATAGTTGGGAGGATAAATATAATAATTAGATGGGCTCCATGGTTTTACTATAGGAAACAAGAATTGCTTATATGGTATGAGAGGGTAATTTTAATTGCTGCGTGGTGAATGCGAGTTATTGAGAGAGTTAGTGTGAGTGGGTGGTAAGAATGATTAGACCGTTCTGGTTTGGATAATCCATAAAAAAATATGGGGGGGGGGAATGGGGGGGCTTGTCGAAGTAAAGTATTAGATCTCCAGAGAAAGTCGGGTTTTGAAGTGGTTAATAATTGAAGTAGAAAAATAATTTTTTTAAGGGATGGGTCTTTATGGGGTATAAGGTTACTGAAATGTGATGTACAGCGCCGTTAGTCTCCTGGTATATTTAGGACGCTTTTTGCCTACAAGGTAGTGATTACAATGATAAATTAAATAAGATATCACCGTAATGGTGAATGTAATATTGATTGTAGTGTATAGAAGTAGTACTGATTTGATTAGAGCTGAGACGTGATGGATGTAGAGATTGAGAGTAAGATATTGATGATTATTTTGTTTTTTTGATTTTATGTTTTTGATAGAGAGAAGTTTTTTAAGAGATAATCTGCATAACATTGTCAGTGATGAGATGATGATTTTGAGAGAGAGAGATTTTTTATCTTTTGTGTGTTTTTTTTTTCAAAATGTATTATATTTTTTTTTTTTTTTTTTTTTTAATTATAATATTTTTTTTTGTTATTTTTTTTCGTATATTTTGTTTATTTTATTTTATTTTAAAAATTCGATGTAATATATTTTGTTTATTTATATTAGTTTATATTTTTTATATAAGATATTGTATATATTTATTTTGTTATGTTTATGTTTAAATTTAATTTTAGAGTTTATGTTGTGGTGGATTAGTGGAGAATTAGTTATATGATGATTTTGTAATTGAAATGAGATTGAAATGGATAGAGTAGAGAGAGGGAGATCGTCGGTAGTGCTTTGTCGAGGGGGTTGAGAAGGTAACTGGGTTTATTGATTGGATAAGGGTAGCGAAAGAAGCAGTAGAGTGAAGAGGGTATGTGCACTCTACTGGGTGACAACGGAAATGCGTTGAAGGATTGTGGTGCGGATGGGATATGTAGTGCGGGATGCCGATTGGTATTATTAGAGATATGATTGCGGTGAAGTCAATAATAAGTAAGCCTCACATTAACGTTATGATGTTATTCTTTAAGAGTATTTAGAACAAATAAATAAAAAGAGTAAATTTAGTAAGTTTAATGTAAGTTGATAGTTATATGTAGTGAAGTAATTAAGTATAAGGAAGAATGATATAAGTAAGTTATAATTAAGAAGAATTAAAGTAATAATGATAGATAGAAGAAGTAAGTTAGTTAAATTAGAATAGAAGTACAGTCCAATTTCATAATAGTGAAAATGAATAAGAAGAGAAGATGATCAGAAGAGAATAAACTGTAAAGGATATGACATAGAAAAAAATGAAGAAGAATCAGAAAAAAAAAAAGAATAAGAATACATAAAAGCTATGTATGATCATGGATCTGATTAAAGTATAAAACGATGAAATAGGAAATTGGAATAATGATAGGAGAGTTTGAATTTGAAATTTTAAAGTTTTAGTACTTATTTGACTCAATAATTATTAAAAGTAAGTATTATGTAAAATTGAAAACTTTATAATCTTTTGGAACAAAGGACATAGATCACGCATAAGATAGGAAGACAAAGAGATTAAATAAGGATAAAAACGGAAGATGGAGAATGAGGTTGGGGGTTAGGGAAAGAAGATGAAAGTGAAAAAATCTGAAATAATAAGTAATGAGATAATATAGTAGTCAAGTTGAACTAAGATAAATGACGTCATTAAAAGAAAATAGATAGAAAGATAGATAGAATTCAGAGTAATAGTAAGTATTGAATAAGGAGTTGGGCGGAATAACGGGGGATTAGTTAACAGATAAAGGATAGCAGTTTGATAAGCAGGGCTAGGAGGTAAAGAAAGCAGAGGGTGAGATGACAATCAAATATAAAAGTCGAAAGAGCTGAAGTTAAAATAATAAATGTAATCTAAAGTGGAAGAGTTATTAACTTTAGAAGATAGAATTAAAAGAGAGACAGAATGCAAGAGGAGAATTCTTAATAACTGGGGAATAGAGAAGTATAGGTAGGAATAGAAAATAAGAAGGCAGTGAGAGGATGAGAAGAGTGATAAGGAGATCGCCAAGTTATATATAAGAATATAGGTGAGATCGGAGAAAAATTGATAAAATTAGAAAATATTAGAGAAGTAGTAAGAAGAATATGAGGTGATCAAGCTAAGGAAAATTAGAGATATAGGTATGAGAATGCACGGTAGAGGAGGAATAGGGAAAAAAAAGGAGGTATAGATCTAAATTAAAAGGAAATGTAAAAAGTAAATATAGCGTAGAAAGTTGAAGAGAGATACGGAGATATGAGCTATTAAGTTATTAGAAGGTTAATTTAGGAAAGTGGAGAGAATGGTGGAAGAGGATATAGATAGAGATGGAGATTGAGAAATAGAGAAAAAAATATATATATATAACACTCATATATGATAATGGATGGTAGTGTTGGGGATAGCAAGGAGCAGAAGAATATGTGATAATAGGGTCAAAGAGCGGTATTGTAGGCAGGTTGGGGATGGATGTAGTCTGGCGACGTGTCTCATAAACCATGGATGAATATTAGATATATACTGAGAGAGATAATAGATAGAGGTTTAGATAGATGATATATGAAGAAGAAAGTGAAATTAATAAATTCATACGTAGTAAGTAAGTAAGTAAGAGGAAGTAAGAGGAAAGAAGAAATTAATAAAGAGAAAGAAAATAAAGAAAGAAAGGGATTTAATGTGGAGAAGTAATAAATAAATGACATTTAAAAGAGACAAGTTTAATAACATGGTAGTGAATAAGAATAGAGAAGTTCAACTCACTCTGGTATACAACTCCAGGTACTTGTAGCAACGACTTGTTCTTAGTCTCTCTATGAGTGTGATCATGGGAGTTTCTACTAGAGCGTGTTATCACGTTACTGATTCGAGACGTAGAGTGATTCATCGAGAACTGAATAAGACGTGTGCCGCGTAGTAGATGACACACTCAACTCAATCATCAAATATATCCGCACAGAGTATTTGCGAACGCGGAAGAAAAGGCTGTAGGCTTGTTAAAGACAGAAGAGAAGAGATTAATTCAGAATTCGAAGAAAGATGAAGTAAGTAATGAAGAGAATGTATTAAGGAAAATGTAATTAAGAATTGAAAGAATGAATAGACAGAAAGGAATTAAAATTTTAATTAAATGGAAATGAAATAAGAAGAATGAAGAATTGTAAGGAGAGATGAAAAAAAAATTGATAATGTTAGAATGAATATTATGTAGATGAATAAATAAGGATAGATAGAAAGAAAGGAATATTTTTAGATGTAGATTTAGATGATCTGAGTTATAGATAAGTTAATGACTGAGGAGGTAATGATGTTTATAGAGATAAAATAATGAATATTAAAGATATGAGATACCTTCTGAGTTATATTTTGATGAGTTGGATGAATATGAAAGAGAATTTAAGTACAGAGTATTGTTAGAGATTTAATCATAGATATTCGACAAAATAGATGATATAGATAAGACATAAGTGTAAATGAATATGAGTAAGATGAATTTGTAGTAGTGAAGTTTAGTATGTATAGTTATATTTACGGAATTAGATGTAATGGAATAGATGTTGTAGATTGATTATAGAGAGAGAGATATAGCCTGGCAATGGATGAGATGGTGGTGATAATGTTTGCTAGAGATTATCTATTTAGATTTTATGTAATTGATAGGAAAGAATAATAGATTAGAGATATCTCTTTGAGAAATTTTGATGGATATTTAGCAATATCAAATGTGATTGAAACGTACGTGAGAGAAAAAACCACAATAAAGGAGGAAAGAGAGAGAGATTCAAGAGTAGTAGAGATGTATATAGATGAGATTTATGAGTTATTTATGATTTTCTAGTAAGATTGAATATGTATTAATTGATATGAGATATTTGAATTCGTAAATATGAATGTATTACTAGTAGTGATGACGATATATTATGAAGTTGTGATTACAAAGGAAACATTTATTGTTTAGGTGTGAGTCGGAGCGCGCTCGTGACACCTACGTGATACAGTATAAAAAGTGATTTTGACTAAGGACCTCAAGAGTCGAATGGCAATGAGTACAATTCCCGTTTACCTAGTTCCCTTCCAGAAACCGACAGACTCCTAAGTTTGGTAAGGGAGTGGGAATGGGTGAATAGAAAAGATGCCAAACCAAGTGCGAGGTACGACCTTCGCTCATCACGAGAGTGAGGTATTATAAAACGCAGCAAGGTAGGGGCTGGGGCTCTGGTGTGCTAGGAGCCACATAGGACTCATGAATACAACCTCTCGTTTACTTAAACAGACCGAGGCCACAAGCATCTCACCCGATCATAGGCTTCTGGGGCGGGCCGGCGGCTCTCAAACGTACGTATTTTGCTGTGTGCCTGAAGGCGATGCAAGCGCGTGGATTTACGGACGTGAAAGTGGCACAATTCTGTGGTAACGGTTGCGAGATGTGTGATTTAGCCTGCACGGTAAGAGGTCCTCCATCCCATGCACTATCTGCACCACTTTGAGTTCGTACATCCACGAACGATATAAAGCATCAATAGGTAGCAGCCCTGAGGACCACTAGAAATCACACCGATAACGGTTGAGTACAACGTGTGTATTGCAGCTGTATTACAGGGAATCCGTGTCGTGAGATCACACATCCTGCCTACACCGGGTTCTGTATGGAACTCAGTGTCATAAATTGTTCGCCCACAATTCTTCTGTAAACTCGAATAAGTAAGATGATTTGGGTCGTGCTGAAACCATATATTGTGAGACCTGGAAGAGATATGTCTTCCTCGTTGAGAGCTACCGAGTGTTGTCTCTACGTAGCTGAAACGCAAGGTATCATGTGGAGCACAAGTAAAGATAAAATTTGGTGTATATTTGTTATATTTCTCAAATTCCCGTCCGTATTACCTAGGTTCACTAAATTGTGTTCTACCTACCTTTCGGAGCGTCCTCGTTCCCTGTTCATTTTGCATTGTAAGCAAGGATAGTAGGATCCTCTCTCCAAGGCTAGAGTAAATACGCAGATACGGGGGCCAGATAGATCGGTACCATTCCAAGAGTAGGTCACTAAGTCAAATAATAGCGGACCCTCGGCATGAGGTACGTTTTACCTTCATCCTTTTTGTTTTATGGTTATGCGTGACAGGACGTTGCAAACATCTCGTAATAGTATCAAGAGATCGTTGTCCAAACCCCGATGTGCGTTAGAATTTATAGGCGCGTCATAAAATCATCTTGGCAGAGTATTTCGCTGGCATACTACACACAAAAACGCAGTCTACAATCTCAGCATGCGTAGCAAATAAAGGTGAGAACACCATCCTGACTAGCTAAGTCCCGTTCAAGTAAATTATGTAGGGCAATTACTGTATCCCCGATGCCAGTTGGACCTTCGTTTAATGTCGGTGCTAAATATTACCTATAAGAAAGCAGATGTAGTAATATAGATTCCATAAGTATAAAGATAGCCATAGAGATATGTAAATTACGATAGATGATTTGATATAGATTGATAGAATAGATTGATAGATATTGATATAATTAGATATTTGATGTTAGAGTAGATCTTAAAGGATATAGGAATTTTGTGTTGCTAAAATCCTCACATTCATGATCAAAGAGAACAGTACATGATCTATGACAGATACATTTTACATTACAGTTTCAGACATACATCAGTCTGTTATAATCTATGAATCATACATGATTTATTAAAAGAAAAAATAAAGTATATATAAATTCAGTATTATAATAAATATATTATATTATTATATATGTAAATCTAATAGGAAGATATATATTGTAGTTATTATGATCATAATTATTATTATTGATTAATAAAGTGTAATATAGATATAATTATAGATAAATAATAGTAGTAATATAAATATAAATGTAAGCTATAATTAATTTAATATATTATAAGATATAATAATAATATAGATCTTACAGAAAAAAAATGATAATATAAAAATAATATTATATGATCATATATAACAATTTAATAAATAATATGATATAAAGATTATAATATATAAAAAATATAATATATATATAGATAATATAATATATAATTATATAATAAAGATAATATATATATATAAAATGCCTATCATATATATATACCAAAAATAATAATAATATAAAAATATTTAACTGCCATAATATGGTAGGTATATCTTTCCATTACTATTCAATTTGTAATATGGAATAGGAAGGTATGAAAAAATTAGAGGTGGGGGGCAGGGGAAAAGTGTAAAGTAAAAAATGGATAAGGAAAGAAGAAGGAAAGTGGAGATTGTTTGCCCATCACTGCTCCCTACCTATTCATATCTTAGTCGGTACTTGATGTGTATTCTGTGTTGCGACAATCATGAAAAGAAAAACTCTGCGTAGTGTTACCGCCCGGCTTCGCGAGCATGCAGCGCCTTGGCGAGGGTTGTAAAAGGAGGTGTTAGAGGGAGGAGTGAAGCGTAGAAATAGATTAAGTATAATGGTATTGAGTGAAACAATCCCTCGTGTGGGAAGTTATGCTTGGATTGTGACCACTGGAACAGAGACTGAGTTTAAATATTTAGATATATGTGGGATGAATAAAACGGAAGATGCAGGGTGTAGTAGGAAAGTTCTGGAATGTAGGGAAACGGATCACAGATCATGGCCTTGGTATATAAAATAAACCCGCAATATTGCTCGTACGAGTTATTCGGGTGTATGGTTTGGTTAAGATAATCTTATAATGATATTTAAGCTGGCGGTCTCTATAAATAATGTTTGTGTTCGTGTGATGTATTGTGTAAACAAGAGAATAGCCAATAAACAACGCCAACAAAATACTACTATATAGTAATATATATTACTTGATTATATAGTATAGATATATATATATATAGTATATAATATATATATTATAGATAATATATATATATATATAATTATATAGGTATATAATTTATATTATATATATAATTATATATATATAAAACGTATAATATATAATTATTATCAGTATAATTATTGATGTACGTTATATAATATATATATAATTAGATATTTAATATTGATTATATATATAATAATATATAACATATACTATACAATAAAACATTACGAAGAAACAAAGGAAAAGAAAACAAATAGATGAAATGTAACAAGAAGCACATACTAAAAATAAAACCTACCCCTTTCATCAAGCATTGAGAGCCATGTTAGACGCTCGTCTTGAATAATGCTAACCACACCCAGTAAGAGAACTGATATCATCGAACATATTGTATGACCAAATATATTCTACTTGATTTCTAATGTATATCAATGAGAACCCCTCCGTAAAACTTGTTATATTGATAGCGACAAAAATCAGAGCCATCGAGCACCTCGATTTTCGTGCTATAAGATACGTTGATGAATTCATATATGGACGGACAGTGATAGAGTTACCCAGTTTGTTCTGCGAAAAATAATACAGCATAGAAGTCTGCAATATAAAAACTTCTGGTATGAAGTGGAGGTTAAAAGTTGGTGGTATAATAAAATCGAGAAACTTAAATAATCTTTTGAGCAACCACAGTGGCTACTTGGGGGACTTCATTAATAGTTTTATGTACAGACTATAGATAACACGAGTTTTGGGTGAGGCGTTAGATTACTTTGAGAAAAGAGACTCGAAAATTGGTAGTGCTACTATCTGTGCGATGCTTTAGAGAGTCATTTTGAACCTAACCGTATTTGTCAGTCCTCGTAAGTCACAAAACATCCGACATCATGTATCGGCAAGTTAGCACTAAAGAGTTGACGCTTAGCATTATAACTGACATTTGCACTGAGACTTCAGAAATTGAATATAGGAAAGATTAGTTTGTCAATAAACAGGACAAATAAACGTCCTTAGCACCGCTCGTAAGAAGACTCACCGACATGGCACCAGAGAAGCGCTCCTGGCACGTCGCTGCATCTCCGGTTGATCACTGCTGCGGCAATTGAGACTCTCAGATCGTAACTGTCTCGTCACTTTTCTACCATCTTCTTTCTCTATGCATTTCATGCATTTCCTCATTTATTTTGTTTTTTCGGCTCCTTGCTTTGGCTCAGTAATCTCACAAGCGAAGAGCAATCGAGCTGCTGTCCTTCTTCTAGATTCCAATTTCTTACTTTCCCGATCCTTCGTACTCTTTATTTTTTTCTATCTAACAACATTTCTACTGTTGGGTCGCATCCAACCCGTCCACATGTGGGCAACAAATAGCGGGTTGAAAAGACTGCGGTTTCAGGCAAGGTGCGATAATGAAGCGTATGGAGTATAAGCATGAGGTAGCTAATGTGTGAGGGATACGTCAACGTAAACATCCCCTAATAATTAAGGATAACAAAAAAAGGGCTGGGACTTCAGTGACGTCAGAAGAAAACTTGTTCTTGTTAGTGGACTGGCATCTTGCCTATCCTACAGCGATTATATAGAGTGGGTTTTCTATATATTATATGTTTGTCCTTGAGATTGTGTTAGTTTTCAATGATATAGTCAACGTAGAAATAAAATCATTCACAAAAAGGATAAAAATTATAATATCAAATTTGGGACAAGAGAAAACAAGGACAAACAGACACAATACGAATTATCTGCAATACTTTCCATGAATTTATCTGAAAATTTTAAACCTTTTAGGATCCAGAAATCTTATAAGATATAAACAGTCTGCCAGACCATCAAATCGCTTCAGCAGTAACATTTAAAAACCGCTAAAACTTTGACACATCAAGTGTCAAAAATTAAATTATTAGAACAAATTTAGTGGAAATTTAAGAGTCACTGCCGAATATTTCTGGAATTTTCTTACGATTCAGAGTCGAGACGAGCCCTGCGAAAAACTGCCTCGCGATCTAGGAAATGGTCATACAGGCCTGGAAAACCCTATCCCTTGTCACGCCATAGTCTGAAAAAAATAAGAATATGTCTGCACATGATTGCTTCTGTCTAACATACCAGCTGCAACATTTTGGGCTCCCGAGTGCCTATCCTCTACTGATAATGGAGAGTCTAATCCAGTGGTAAGAATGTGTGAAATATGACGGGCAAGAGAGTGAAACACATATGAGCAACCTGGAATGTCACGGGATTCCCTACGACTCGCCAATATACCCTAAGAGGTAGGCAATCTCATCGCTGTCGAGACCGTTGCTTTTGCCTTCCTCAGATCCGTTATTTTCTCTACGATATGTAAAATAGTTGAGTGGTATGGGTAGTTTGCTCTTTTTATATATATATAAGAGATAGTATATATATATGTATATATATTAATTATATATAATAGATTATATATATAGTATAATATATATATTTATATTATAATATGATATATTAAATATAGAGTACAGACAGATTTTACTCTTTTCATCAGCGGATGCTCAGATCACTGGACCTCCGCGCCTGTGCGAGGGACACGAATTTTTACGGCCTTTATCCACTGTAAGCCTCCACGTCCCCAAAAAAAGAACGCTTCAGCGCTAGTTTTAAACACAGCGTTTTTCATGCCTCATAATTGCTGACGTACTCAAAAGGCTTGCCCCCACATATACATTTCATATAATATATATATTAATATATAGATATTTATAATATATTATATATATATATATATAATATTAATATATATATAATAATAATTAAAATTATAGATTACTTATAAATAATTAAATATTATAAATATTTATAGATAGTTATATATATAATAAGTATATATTTATATATATAACAATAATATCATTATACAATAATTATTATGAGTATATCATATGCTACATCTAACTTAATGGCCTAATAAAAATATAATTCATATATAATTTTTTTTAAATATAATATATATAATATTAATGAAATGATTAATGAACGTATTAGGTATTTTTTATGAAGTTTATATTATATTAAAAAATTATATATGATCACGAATAATTTTTATAAGTTCTATATTATCTTACTTAATATCTGTAGTAGAATAAACATTTTGAAGACTAATGGAGTATAGTAGTTAATAAAGAATTATATTGTATAATAAAAAATATAATATAGTATATATAGATATATATAGAGGAAGTCATCATTATATTTTTTTTAGATAATCATATATAGATATATCTCTGACAGCTAAATTCTTAGTTATATATATAAGTAGTTATGTTACAGGTTCAAAGAGTAGGAGTATAATTTCGATAATAAGATATAGATTAATATATACTATAATATTTTCGATTAAATCATTACAGTATTATTATAATCAGGTAATATATCATTAAAGAATAGACTAATACACTTTACCAATCGATATTTAGCTAAGATATTATATATATGATATGCGTATATGTATGCGGTCAGATTTCTTATCATCTGCGCTGACAACCCAACGTATGTTCAAGACCTTGCACACTCAGCGTTTTCCTAGGAGATATTATTCATTCTTGTGGTTTAATCTTAATAGAAACACATTTATGACACAACTTAAGTATTAGTATAAGACTAACAATATATTAAAATAGAATAATATATGAAATAACTCGTGCCACGGCAAATTTTTAACAGTAAATAGAGAGTTTAAAATTAATTGTTTATGGGTAAAACATAGTCACAAGGTAAGTAAAGTTTTATAATAATGAGAATGAGTATTGCTCAGATAATATTATTCAAGATTTATTGAGAGTGTATCTCACGCGGGACTTTTCTATTTACTTAGTCGCAAGAATACAAATTTCAACGTTTACACCTGAGTTCCAGAAAGATGCTAAATTATTTCCATTTTACGACCATGTTCATAATTTTAAAGGAAGGGAACATATACTTAATGATCCAACTTCTGTTTTACTTGGGAACAAAGTCGAAATAATTTAGATAATATCTTTAAGTAGAACTTCACCTAGCAAATCTAATGTTCTATGAATATTTCCACAATAGTCATTAAAACATCAAAATAACTTTCTTCTCTCCTTTTGCGATCCTTTCGTATTCGAAATCGGTAATACTCGTCAGAGAGAGTTCTATGACAAAGGAGAGAAAGAGAGGAGAAAAGAAGAGTATAGAAATCGAAGCAAAGATGAGAAAAGAGAAGACCACTCTCTAAACAAAATTATACGGAGAAGAAAAAATTATATGAATTCATGGAAAGAAAAACTAGTCAGAGAAAGTAGCAAAACAATGAAGATAAGTCGAGAGATATACTTGATGTATCGCTACGAAACACGACCCTGTATAGATAGAGCAGACACTTACCAGACTTTTGAAAGATGAATAAATAATGATACGAATAAAAAAGAGAATGTAAGGAGTCCCACGAAGTATAGATGATTAATGGCGCTGCGATTTAAATGAGAATAGCCAAGGACCCGAAAACTAATGTTACAGGGCACTTAAATTTCTTTTAGTTCATACTGCATCCTGTAAATCATGAAATGTATAAAGATAATGAGCATGGAAGAGCGATGCACGAGAAGTCCTTACTAATAGATACAAGAAGAAGATGAGATTTAGTATTTCTTTTGCTTTTAATGTAGACCGTTTCGGTTTTGCTATTGAGATGGACAGAAAAAAACGACAGAGAGATCAATAAGAGAAGAGAAGATATGTCACCCCAGAGAGATAAACGACGAATTTTCTGTTGTAAAGAACGACTGCGATTCCAGAGGAATGCCAGGCTACTTTGTTTTAAGAGAAAGAGACAACTCTGAATCAGCTGTTAATGGAGCACGTGATTTTAGAGGAGGGAAGCATCTCTGCAATCATTCAACATTTAGAAACATGAATGAAATATTAACAAAATTAATAATAAAAATAGCTTAATACTATTATAAACAAAGAAATGGCCATTTTAGGTAATTCTAAGTATGAAATATTTTGTTTAAAAGTTTAGAAATAATAGATTTATGCCAGATTCTATTCTCTTGGAAGAGAGATGAAAAATATGAAACTGAAATTAAGTGATCCATTTTAGTAAACAATCAGAATGAAAATTAAATTCAAATACAGAGTTATCTATGAGACGAAATTAGTGCCACGTTAACCGTGCGAGCACCACGAACCTAGATTTGCTTTATATGTCATAAAACGTATAATATTTAATTCTGGCTTTTAAAACATCCATTATAAGGTGGAATCCAACGATTCCATTAATTTATATGTTTTGTTTTTAAAGATCTTTTTGATCTCCTATTTTAAAGCTAAAACACAAATATTTATCCCTTAAGCATACGTAATAAAATCAAACAGCTGATAAGAAAGGGCGAAAAAGCACAAACGATTCACTAGCGTGAACAGATATACGTAAAAATATAGCATGACAGCCTTCTACCAAAATGATAATCAAAAACTTAAGGAACCGGCAAATTTTAACAACTCTTGGAGGCCTTCTAAATTGCCGATTTTTCGACCGATGCAAAAGATTGACAGTTGGAAATATCCTAGAAATAGGGATTCTAATTTGCCAAAGCGGCAAAGCAGCTATAACTCTGATGTGTGCACTAATGCGAGGATGTTCACTACACTTTGCGTCTATCGGCTTCACTGAATTCAGGATATACTAATCAAACTAAGAAAGAAAGACGAGAGCGAACGAAGACGAAATAAGTTTGGAGATCGGAAACTGGGAGGTAAGAGACCCTGGAGAATATTCATGCAAAAGAGAGTGAAGAAAAAAGACTATTAAAGGACACATTATGTTAAGCTTGTCTAAAAGATATATAATATAAATGAATATATAGAAATTACACGTACCATAAATAGAGAGGAAAAATGATAACAAAGTTCCCCTTCTTCCCATATATATTATATATTAATAGGAACTATTTACTATGCATAATAGATACATAGTTATAATAGAAAAAAGATATATGGTAACCTGAAATTATGTTAATCCAGATTAAGTAGAGGAATTGTATAATAAGAAAATAATTTCACATTTACTAAGAGACTTGGTAATATTATTTATCTTAATATAAATACATATATTATATAACCCTAAATATATAATTAATTATACAATATAATATATATTATATTACACTATATAATACAGATATATATAATATATAATTATAATATAATATCATATTTAATCTCAATTATTATTATATTATAATTCTATATTCATACCAATTATATATAGATATATATAAAAATAAGAAATTAAAATATTAATACTTTGAACACTGCATAGATATATATATATACGATACAATACTAATTTCATCAAAATAATAAACAATAATAGTAATTAAACCATAATATATGTGCAATATTATTATATATATAAATTTATAATCTAAAAGTTTGCTCTAGATATTATTTTCTTTCGTAATTTTTTTAATATCGTTTTAATTATATATATATATAATAATGAATATAGATTATTAATATATATAATTATTTATAATTATATATAAACAAATAATATATATATAATTATTGCCTCCTCTGATTTTACAAATAATCTATTATGTGATATCAATGCAGTTAACTTTCTATATATTTACTACCGTATATACAGAACCAGATATATTCACTGTCATTTTGACCCATATAATATTAAAACCATCACTATCAAATAGTTCCACCAAGCAGCAGTAAAAGAAACATTATTGGCTTGGTACCACCAGGAAAAATAATCATTTATTATTTTAGTTCAATCTATCATATAATAATTTTATAGAGAATTTTTCAATGTAACACAACTAAACGCAAGCATAAGACCGATGTCGGAAAAACCCACCGATCTTGCAAATTATGAGCTTTAAAGTTGGATTTAGTCCCAGGAGTTAAGAAAGTCCCAATCAAAATTCACTGAAAGCTGTACATAAAAATTTTTACGACATGCTAACTTAATGAAGAAACAGCACACAACAAACATTCAATATTACCACTCCATTACTGTCAATGTACTTCTTAAAACACATTATATTACGAACTATGTTCACCACTAGTCCTTTCGCTCTTATAAATACAACCACTATTCATAACTCCTAGATTTAAATACTCTGTCAATGAAGTTACATCTCTATTAATTTTAATTAAAACATTACTCGTACTCAAAACAGTACTTCAATTATCAACTTAGCCCTTACAGCCCTTTATTCTATGAGGCACTTTTTGATACGGAAAAGTGATACCGTAAAATTGAAGGTTATAGGGCCTACTACTAACGATCGCTTCTAACTAAAGAATAACTATAATATATTAGATGGATCTGCTATTGTCTCTGAGTACGCTCACTTCTAAGTACGATAAGTAAGGTAAGCATGTTTAAAATTACGTATTGATTATGATGAGTGACAAGGTTCATTCCTTGCTTTCGACTAAATTCTTTCGATCTCACTACATAATCCTAATAAAGAGTTACAATAATCATGTTTTCTGATATGGCTAAACTTACTAGAGCGAAAGATGTAAGATAAAAACATTGAATTGCGATATCGTGGAGTGTAAATATTCTCGAATTCTCCTAAATCCTAACTTCTTGCTTAATTTTAAAAATCATTCAGCATAGAAAATACGTTTGCAGGGAACTCTCTATCGTACGTAGACAAAAGCTAAGTAACTTCAATCAAATACGAAAAATGCGCTAACCCAATCCTTTAGTA
The DNA here is from genome assembly GCA_015478945.1 of Trachelipus rathkii. Lineage (NCBI taxonomy): Eukaryota > Metazoa > Arthropoda > Malacostraca > Isopoda > Trachelipodidae > Trachelipus > Trachelipus rathkii. The sequence continues at coordinate 2,031 of JABUQX010122444.1, read as the reverse complement.
TCTGCACTCGAACATTGACAAATCTTATATGCCTCTTGGACCATAAAGAATAATATCTCTAAACAACTTAGATCTGTAAACATTGCACTTATTCCTTACTCTAAATTCGATTGTAATGGTAAATAACGTTGTACTAATTCTCCGAAACTGAATAAAAAGGGCAATACCTCTGTCGGTCACTTAGATATTTTTGCCTTACTAACTCAACCCTGGACGTTTCAGGCATCCATCTTCCTCCTCCTTCTAAGCTCTATTCAAATAGTAGTCTCATATGCCTGTGATTACATTTATCAGGTGCATGCGCTCCAACAAAAGGCGAAACAGTTTAAAGAAGGCAGATGGCCCAGACGACATTCGCTCATCCCCGAGTTTTGAGGGTAAGGTGTGCGTCTCACGCTGCCCCTCCCCGTAATTTCAACTTAATTCTTCTTCATTTTCTCAAACTAACACTTTCTTTCATATGTTGATAAACGCACGCACCATGTCCAAACCTGTTCCCGGAAAAAAGGAAAGCCGCTCTGTATACCTCAACTAATAATAAATAATCTCACTTGTATTCTATCTAAATTTTTTGAAACCCTTCTCAACTCTCATATATCTTATAATTATCATTAACTATTGGAATCTCATTCCACTCTTTCCGAATCGCCAGTATTAATGGCTTTCGGCGCTCGAGTGTAGTCTACTTGGTCAGATTAACTTCCTTATACTTTATTATCATCATGGTTTTTCAGCATCTTAGAATCTACGGGAAGACTGCTGTTAATACAAGAAACTGGTGCGCTATGGACATATCCAAAGCGCATTTGACCGTTCTTGCTTAATGCCAAACTAACGTCACTTGCTCTACTCAACCTTACTCATCCTTTGGAGTTTCCTCCTTCTCTTTGCTTAATATTTATTTCCTATTTCTTTGCCTTGCACAAAATCGCTTAATATCGGCTGTTGTTAACGGAGCCGACTTCCTTCTTCTTTTCTGTCAAAATTGTTGCCAAGGGTTGCTGTACTATATCATTCACTTTATTCATACATTCTATTAATGAATCTTATCACACGCACATAGCCAACTCTATTCCACTCATAATGCCGATGAACGCTCCAACCTCTCTTTCATTCATATATCATACTTTAAAATTTTAATTTGACTGCTCCTTCTTTATCTTCTAATATTAGATTGACCTCCTTCTTTTCATTTCCTTCTCTCTTGATTCTGATTCTCGCAATCTTGATATAGGATATTTTACCACAAGATTGGGATTAGTTATCATGTAATTGAATCACTGAACCTTGGTGAAACTTCAATAATTAATTATAAAAACTCAAACTTCTTATCTCACTACCATTACTCACCCAGTTCTTATTATACAAGCCTTTTCGAACTTTTCCTTTACAGCTTGCCTTTCGACGTTCTTCTCGTCTTCGACTCTACATTCTAATTCCTCTGTTTGACTAAATACAAACAGTCCTCTGGCCTGAACCCCCTTAACATAAAAATAGACCAAACAACACTGATCTTGAAGATAATCGGCTCACTTCAGCACGTTTAGTACTAGCGCCCGTAAGGTATAGCGCTACAACAGATAAACTGGCGTTTAAAGTCTCTATAAGGCTGCTATAAGACTGACGCGTATAAACATTTTTTACCGTAATCTCTTCATAAGCTCACTTCTCCATCGTATATACAGGGGCTCAAATCCAGCCTTGTATAAGAGTACTATTGCTCTCCTCAACATGGAATGTAAGCTTCTATGCTAGATGGATTCCTATGATAGGTGAGTCAAAGGCCAAAGAGCTTATAAACTGTTTGTGTAACTTATACAGTATCTATCATTGACCCTCTATTAATTCTTTGACGGATACACGCTGACGATTCTCGAGTGTCAATTTAAGTCCCCCCCTATATAAAGGTACCGCAACAGGAGTGATCATCAGAGGGATAAACTGATGTACTGCGGAAGACGCCATATACCACCACCTTACGTCGCCTCTACGTACCCACTAGGAAAGATGCTGTGTCACAATGTATTTTAG
>JABUQX010122443.1:0-25669 GCA_015478945.1 Trachelipus rathkii | reverse complement strand
ATATATATATGTTATATAAATATTAAATAATAGTACATTAATAATAATTAATTAAAATATATATATTAATAATATAATAATAATAATAATAATAATAATAATAATAATAAAAATAATAATAAAAATAATAATAATAATAATAATAATAATAATAATAATAATAATAATAATAATAATAAATTGAAAAGCGTTTCAATTTCAATTTTATAAATATGACATAAACCGTAAAATTCATTTAAAATATCTAAAGAAAGAACTTAGTCTTTCGTATCGAATTTTTCCATTCTTATTTTTCAGCTTAAATAAATGCATTTTTCATTCTATTATGAAAAAATATTACATTTCAAAAAGAGAATATTACATCTTTTGTAATATGAAGATATTACGTTGCTTTCAAATATGAAGATATTATATCTCTTTCTGAATTTCAGAAATAGGGAGGAAAATATTATCGGAATAAGTATTGGAAAGGAAAGTTGAAAGATGATATTGAAAATATATATATTGCAATTCGTCAATTTTTGAGGAGTTTATGATCACCTTTAAAACGAAGGTCTTGGTCAAATTTGCATTTCTTAGGTTTTCTTGAAAGGAGAAAATAATAATTATATTATGAAAAAAATTGCAATGTTTGTTTTTTTTTTTTTTTTAATTTTTTACTCTATACATGTACTGAAGAGGGTCTAGATTTATTATTATTATTATTATTATTATTATATTATATTAGATATATATATAATTAATAATTATATATATATATAATATATTATATAATTATATATATATTATTATTATACCATATATATATACTTTTATTATATATATATCATATATAAATAAAACTATATTATATATATATATATATATATATTAATATTATTTATACTATATATATATATATTATTACTATATATATTAATATAAGAGTGATAGGGTAACTAATATACTCATATATATATAACATATAATTTTGTTAGATCCTTATATATATAGATTCTTATAATTTAATATATATATTTATTTTATATATATATTACCTAATATTAGCTTACTGAGTATAATTATATATATAATATATATAAATATACACTTATATATATTATTTAGGAGATTATTTTTATTTTTATATTTTATTATTTTTTATACTCTTTATTAATATTATATATATATATGATTATATTTATTATATATATTTTTTTTTTTATATGAGAGTAATATATATTATATATGTTTATTATATTTGTGGAGTATATATTCATACCTATTATAGTGAGTGATACTGTTCATAATAGTTGAAATTTTTTTATATATTATATATTATTATTCTCACCATATTATGTATAGTTATTTAATGTAGCGTGATTTTTTATGTTATATCGAGTGATCAGGCTTGTATATATATCTACTTTATATATTATATATTATGGTGATTTGTTACAAATTTATATATTACTATTGTAATATTATAATATTTATAATTATATATAAAAATTTAATACTAGTAGATATATACTTACAGTACTCCGTAGTGTGGGATTAATTACTTAATACCCTGTTGATTATACCCTATAATATTATATACCACTGGGGTGAGTGAGGGTCCATCTATATCCCGATCCTACCGTATCTTTTGCGTGAGATTTATCACTCTATTAGGTGTATTTTCACTTTAGTATATTAATATTTAGTTTATATTTCATATTCCTGAGGCATTATAGGAATAAAACGTTCATTATAGGTAACCTGCTTTCTTTAATTTGAATAGATTATAATATTAGATACTCACGTTACAACCCATTGATTTTATATAGGTTTTATATGAGTTATCATTTAATATATAATATATTTATATTGACTAATACTATATAACTAATATAATTTACTGGAGTAGACTTTATATGCGTCGCTAAATCTTTAGATATTATTATATATATATTTATAATATATATAATATTATATATTACTAGTTCTCCTATTAGTATATACAGTACGTGTAAAGGACGCTTGAGTCACCTACTTAATTGACTTGATTGTATCAATTTTGATTGAATGACTTCTAGTAGGTACTCTTATAATAGACTAGTCCTAATGATAATAATTTCAGTTTGCACTTTTATTTTTTAGCATAATTCATGAGATGTTCTTTTTCTACAAATTTTGTTGATAAAATTACCATTAATTGTATATTGGTTCTAAGAAAGGCCTAAATAAAGTTGTTGTTATGGAACTTAAGTATAGTAGCTTGGAAAATAATCCGAGGCTTACCGGAAGTAAGGTTATTGAAGATGCCATAGAGCCTGTAAGCATGGTTTATTAACTGGAATCTGCAACTAAAGGGAGGAATTGGAGAGATGTTGAACTTAAGAGGTCAATGATAACATATGCCATGATACTAAAAGAGTTATAAACCCTACCACTTGATATAGCATTGAGAATTAAGAAATAATATTTATGAGTATTGTAAATATATGAACGCTTAAGAGATCGTAATAAACAGTTCCTAAAGTTTTTGTTTTTTCCTATAACTATCTTACAAAGTTCATTGACTTCTTGCCTCTGTTTCTTTACTTGAATCGATAGTATATTCTGATAGCTTGAAGATCATTCTATTCATTTTTGATTTTGCAAGAGGGAGCAGAATTTTTGTTAAAACGGTGTAAAAGTTTACCATGGATGTATGTTTTTAGTCAATTTCGTCTATTAAGCAGTAGAGTTTAGAGGAAGAAAGCTGAGGGAATAAGAGAGGTATTTTATGAAAGAAGGAATAAGGTTGCTTGGAGATGTTGGAGATCAGAGCTATGACACTACTGAGAAGCTATCTTACGTGTAATAACGGAAGGGAGACGGGCTTCATCAAAAACGGAAGTCGTTATTTATGGAGAGATTCGGGGTAGAGATATATTTGTACTCAAAAAGTCATGTTCCAAAAGAGAAGTGAAGGTACAAACAGGGAGGGATGATTAAGAGCTCAACTCGACGCATATGTCATATCCTGTCAAAAGCTTGGGATATATCAAACCTCTTCTATTCATGCAGACTCCGCGGTTAATATAGTCTCTAGAGGCAGAAGACCTTAAATTTCAGGGTTAATTAGAATATATCTTTGGAAATTTGTATGTCACTTTTTTCATTTATGACCAATCGTACATTTGAAGAGCCATTACTGCTTATATCTGAAAGGAAGGGTAGAGACTCCAGATTGTCCAGAAGGACTGAGTTAGAAAGTTTTCAAGTTAGTATGGTTGATAGATAGATTCAGGCAAGTTAAGAGAGCTAATAGAGGCGAAGAGATTTGAAGGATCAGCGAAGCTGCAAATACTTTTATTCGGAGATCATGTTTTGGATCTATAATGGCGTTTCCAGCCACTTAGAAGAAACGTATTTAGTCTTATTTTAACGACATACGAAGAGTAGATGAGTTTGAAGTCGAGATAGGGAGCTAGCTCAGTTATAGCCATCACTGCTCTCACAACGGGGATGGGGATGCCATCCGGTATCAGAAATATAGGAGAGAAAGTCAGATTACAAAAAGTTGTTAAGAGAATGTTTTTATCAAGATGTACCAGATTATATTTTTAACAGTAGGTTAGAACCAAGCAGATTGGTGCACTTTCTTTTAGTGAAAGCCCGCTTTTTTCGTCGAATATTATATCCCTGCAACTATTAAGAACAATACGAAAAATCATAGTAAGAGTTGATTAGTAGATATATTTGAGATTTTTTTCCACATTACTCAAATTTTCGCAATGGTCTATCTCTCTGAATGGCGCGGAAACATGCCCCATTCGTTAAACCATGTGACTTTGGAGGGTAAGAAAAAAGATGTAGTTTGAAATTAATGTAATGAACCTGCTCATCCCATCAGTGATTAACGCTCTCACCTTTCAGAATTGACCGAAGCATCCCTCCGATGTTAAAACAGTAAAATTCATTCCAAGAGGAAGTTAGCAAAAAAACGAAGACAATGCCTCCCCCAATCTAGACTCACGATTAAAGTGATTTAAAATATAAGTCTGAAGGCATGTTAGAGCTTGTCTGAATAATAAAGTATAGAATTAATTAAGAGCTGACAATAGATTGTGGTCAAGTTTAACCAATTAATTGGAGGAAAAATGTTGTATTTTATAACGAGAAAGTGAGTCAAGTGTGATATAACGTGTAGGCAAGCGTGTTCTAAGAATAATGGGGTTAGACTCGATCTAGATTAATGTGTTGGTTTAACTTTAAATTAATTCTAGTTAGTCCAGATAGTTGAGAATAATTGAAATGTTTGAGCCCTCCTCTCCCACCTGCATCAAGTGTGGAAGAGAAGCCCTATACGCACTTAGTGTGGTGTACGGTGAAATCCCTAATAGATGTAGCTTCGGAATTATGATGAAGATAAGTCTTCAATAAGAAGATAAGTAGTATAGATAGTCAAAAAAGGAAACGCTAAATAATCTGTTACCATATTTTTAGGGGAGGCAATATACAGAAACACAAAGATAATATGAAATGGTAGTAAAGTTAAAAAGAATTAAGCAATAGAATATGAAGTTAGAAGTTGCATGGGAATACTGTGTCACAATCTAATTAATCTTTTATGTTTTATGAATATGGAAAATGAAATTGTATGCTTACTGATTTTCACTAGCTTAATTTATATTTTGCTTAACCGAAAAGATCGACTCCGACTCCATCAACTCTCAAAAGTATCGTCAAAGCCTTCATTATCTCTGACTTCTTTCCGTAACTTTCGAGACTCTGACTTCAGTTTCCCATTCTGACTTCCGACTTTGACTTTCGACTCTGACTTCCGACTCCGACTTCTGACTCAGACTTTGAATACTAAACCGACTTTACCAAATCCAACTCCCGACTCTCGACCCTACCCTTTTGAAAATTACCTATTCCGACTCCGACCCTCTTCAAATTTACCGACTCCAACTCCGACCTCCTCACTCTTTACCAAAATTACTGACTCCGACTCCGACTCCGACTCCCGACTTACCTGACTCCGTACCCGACCGAGACTCCATCCACTTTTCAAAATTGCCAATCCTGAACCTTCCGACTTTTATTATTATATACCTACCACTCTACTCATATAACTACTCAGATACTCCCACTAAACTTACCGACGACATTATTATATTATTATCCCGACTCCGACTTATACCGAATCTCCACAACCCTGATGTAGGCACAGACTCCACCAATTAGTCTAAAAAATTAATTGAAAAATTAATAGTTTGGAATAATATTAATGTTTATCTGAAAATTAAAGATCCTGGCTAAGCCTTGAGTCCCTCGACTAGTAAAATTAAAATTGATTAGGTTTGTTTTAGAGAGGTGGTATATTCCACAGATTCAATAGATTACCATTATTTACGTCAAGTATTGCCATGCACGTTTGGCAAAGTCAATTAAGATATATCCCCAAATGTGCCCAGCTCCCACATCTATATCACTTGACCAGTCTTCTCATTTCGGGAGTCGCCTCTCACACAAACCATCACAGGCAGCAATCAAGTACGTACACAAACATTTCGGTAATTATTCCTACATATTATTTTTAAAATACTTAGTTTAGTTGACGATAGAGGCTAAGCTTTGATAACCTGAATATATTACAGTATTGAATATAATAGTTATTTGTACAAAAAATTTGTGAATAAAATGAATTTACACGAATTCGAGAACTTAACTAATTATCAAAACCATTCAGATAAACATGATCGACGTGTTTCGGTATGTGATTATATCCTAAAAATATTTATTTTATAAATCTTCTTATATTCTTCCATATATAGTTCGACAGTCAAAAACTCTATATATTATAGTATTGAGTAATATTTTTATTTATAACTATAATTAATATTAAATATATATAAATTATTATATTAATATTATATATATATATATATTATTATATATAGGATTAATATATTAACTTATATATTTAAGATGAAGTTATTATTGATGATTATAGATAGTATGATTAAGTTGTTATAGGATTGAGTGTATATATATGATAAAGTATCATGATAAGGTGATCAACTAGTATATATTGATTTAGGTTCTATGTTAGTTACATCTATGTGTTGTTGTCAGCGTTCGGAGCATTCTTGGCTCGCCATACTACTCATTATTATAAAATTTTTTGTCGTTATGCGCTAGCTTTCGATCTGGCTGAACATATTTAGAATTTAAACCAGCCTCACCTAATCTTCACTATGCGCCTTCATACTGTTATAATATATTATGCTAGTATAATTTACATAGAATATATTTATTCTCTATTTATTTTATTATTTATATGTAGTATATATATATATATATAATCACAGAAATTCAGAGTGAGGCCGGTGGAGGAGGGTCATTCTTTATCTCACAAAAAATTCTTTTAATTACAATAAAAAAATTTAGTTAATATTTGATAGCAAATTAGAACTTGACGGTTATAGATATTATCATTTTATATTTGAAATGTTAAGGACGAAATTATCGTTTAAGATATATCTGAGGTATTGAATGTATTTAGTATTATCTAATTAATAATAATAATATATATATAATATTAATATATAATAACGGCAATATGCACCGTGAGATGATATAACATAATATATAATATATAGTGGCCTTGGGCAAACGACTATGAAATATATAATTAAGAGTGAATCACACTTTCCATTTCACAACTGTCTACACTTCGGCTTTAGTAAGTATATTATTTATGAGGTATTTATTATGTATATTATTCTAATATATATATATATATTATTATATACTTTGATATAATCTTCGAATAATCTTTTATATGTATTATTATTTTAATTCTACCTTTATATGAGGTTAACACCGAATAGAATAATACGTATTATCTACTCATATTACTATTATTTTTTAACTAATATATTAATATAATATTATATAATAATATATAATATACTATCATTATTATCACTCATTTGATGTATATATATATATATAATATAATATATGGTACTTATATATTATAATATAATTGGTATCAGTCTCACGTCATTTATGTACATTCCATATATATATATATATATTGCACTTAAATAGTATAAGATATAATATAGTGTATTATATATTCTACATATAACACAATACTATATATATTAATTATCTCACATATATCACGAGCTTGTGTAGTATTATATGTTATATTTTTATTGAGCATTACTAGCCTAAAATACTCTGACGTATAAATCATTTGACTTAATGATCACTCAACCACAGTGTATATATACAATTAATCAACTATGTGATTATGTATTGAGTAGTGAGATAATTAGTGAGTGAGTGATATATAAGCTCGTGAGATATACGTAATCATATCAACTTAGAGTGGCATATGTGTGATAACTCACCTACCTTATTATTACTTAACGTATTAGACTATATGTAGCTATAATAATTAGTTACTAATAGTACTTATAAATATTAAGTTATTTAGGTATTATATATGAGTACCATTATAATATATATATTAATATATTTATTATATAATAATAAGATATTTTATTGCGTTAATTTTGAAGAGTAATATATATATATAATTGTATTATTATTGGTAATATGTTTATTATTTTTATAACATCTATATATATTTATTATTAAGTTATAGATTATATTATATATATTATATATATATTAATTAATAAGTATTAGATTAAATATACCTATTATAAATATTTAATATATATATATAACAGGGTCTTCGTGAGATTAATTAAAGATCTTGCATAATTATATGAAATATATTTATTAGTTAAATTAATTATATATATTAAGAATATAATATGAATATTAGATGAAATAGATATTGATAGGAAGTAGAGTGTTAGGTTGACACACTGAATAGGTATTGAGAATGAGGTGATAAGTGATAATGTATGTATTGTTTTTAATTTGATGGTCATAATATGAAAAGAAGTTATTTTTGAGATTGAAAGTTATTATAAGTAATAGGAGGGAAGGTAAATATGGAGTATATAGGTTTTATATATAGTGAGTTAAAAGTTAGAAAGAATGGTAAATATATCAGGTTCACATGGATATTAATATTAGTAATTGAAATTACAATGTGTAAATAATGACACAAACCAAATGGGAGGCGAATTTTATAGTGATATAAAATACTATATATTATATATAGTTCGCTGTATGAATTAACGTTAAATTGTATGATATATCAAGTCCCTATAAAAAGGTATGTGTATGTGTATATATATTATGTAATATATTGATATCCTATAGTAAATACTTATAAATTATAATGATATATTTAATATATAAATTAAGGTGAAAGGGAAGATAATAGAGACACTGGTTTAAGGTAAACTTTAATAGTGGGAATTTAGTTACATATTTGATGATAGTTTATGCATGGGAGAGAAGTTATTGTAAATAATATATTTTAAGGTTGAATAAAAAGTGTGACCCATTGGAACTGAAGGAATCCAATTAATTTAAGTTAGAAGAACCAGATGCATATTTAGAAAGTTGAGAGTATAATATTATTTAGATAAGGTGAGTATATAATGAGGTAGATTAAATTTTCACGTTGAAACAAATGAGTTTAGAAAATAAAGAATAAAAAGATAAATTGTATTTAGGTTTTAATGGATTTGGACAGGTTATTTCTTGTCTTAGGTGAAGATACTTTTTAGTGGGCAAGTGAGGGTGATATATATCGCATAGTTGGTCGTGATGGTTCCTGAATGAGACACAAATCAATTATGGTAGCGAGTGCGTCACTTGGACTCGTATATGTTCCGGATCAGTGACTGAAAGTAGGCGATTGTCGTTATAGAGAGATCAGCTATATCTCGCCTAGTGAGATTAGTATAATTGGTTTTCAATATATAATGCGAGGTGGAACCTATTATGTCAAGGCATTATGGCAGGCCTGGTTGATCCGCCTCTTCATACGCCTAAGTGCCGCCCCTATTTCTGAGATATCTCTAATTTGGGAGTGGACCGGTTCGAGTGAGGAGACACGGAAGTTGTAGGAGGTTTTAGGTTTTGACGTAGATGTTTTATTTAATTGCCCAGATGAAAAGAGCTGACATGTAGAAGAGTGTACATATACAACTAGAGAGCTATTATTTAGCTCTATTTTAGGCTAGAGTGAATCTGGTATACTATTGCTATGGCGCATATTCTGTAAGAAATTTATTTATAAGTGATTATTAGGTATAAGAGAGCGAGTCTCTGGTGTAAGCTAATATCTGTCACTCCGCGTTGCATATAACGGACGCGGCGACTTGAAATGTAATACCTGAACTAGGTATGCTAGTTATTGTCATAGTAGGGATATTGGAGCACGGGTCTCTTTCCCTGAGCTAGCGCGACCAATCATTGGGTATTTAGCAACCTAGGCCTCTCTTTGTGTGCGAGTCACGTATCCTCGTGACAAGTATTTTGGCGTGAGGTGTTCATTCTCAATAATATTTTCGTTTTAGCTCACAATAATTTTGTATGACACACGGGCAATATATTGCACCTTGCGAGAACACTTGTGTTATGGTGACGCTTGACACACCTTTTTGTAAATGGTGGTCCCTAGTGAGAACCGTTTGTCTTCGCGCTTGGCAACATTATTTTAATGGAGGCAGTTTGAGAACTTCTAATATAAACTTTTTGATGGCACGCCGAACTCTAAGTCGTAATGAGTGGCTTGCGAGAACGCGTATCTGCTAGCATTACCGTTGAGTTCTCGCTGTAACTGAGTACCGCCATAGTGTTTTGAGCCGCCCCCATATATAGAGGTAGAGAGGAGCTCTTAGCAGGGTGGTGATTTTGCTTGTTTTCATAGTAATGTGATGAATAAATTCTCGAGTTGGTGTGATGTCCTTGTAAAGTTAATTTGTGCAGGCCTAGAATTGAGAGATCGAGAAATTTAAAGTACATAGGAGGAGTGTTTGCATGAGAGAACCTTGTCACGTGATGCACACATTGGTCCGTGTGTAGAAGGAGGTATGAAGTTGAGAGCGAGAAAATCATGTGAGTAATGTAATATATATTGCCTAAGGTTCCTCGGGTCATCATGATTGACCATTGCTAAAGATCATAGGTCTTAAGTAAGAGATTATCTGAGCAAAATACAGTACCTGCCACCTTGCCTTTGTAAGGTAATCTGTGCTAAACTAATGGAAGAGTGTGCATTGGGATATGGGATTATAGTCGGTTGGTGAACTAACTGTGAGTTATTTAGAATCATCTTGTCCTGTAATGTAAAACTGGTTTGATAACTCCGATCTAGCGTCTCGAGCGACACACGCTACCCACACGCACAGCAAAGTGGAGTTGATTCAGAAACACAAACACAAATGCTCTCATACAAGAGTTGAATGCACAAATTATATAGGACACAGTAAGAGCTTAAAGAAGAAATATACATATATTATGAGTTGAATGGCTTCGATTAATTGGTGTATGGAAGTTATGGTTGTGGGCCCTGGGCCAAGGGATGAACCCTAACTTACTAAGATATAACAAGTGATGGATCCTAACTCAAGTTTTGTGATAGCCACTAGGGACTAAAGGTGGAATATTTGTTATTAACTGCGTAATCACCTTTTATCATTTTAGGGTATGAAATAATAGGGATTAGGTTAGGAGGTTAGGGTAAGGTAAGTAGATTCCTCTCTGAATTTTAGTATATTAGTTCTTCTAATATACTTATATTCTTTATTAATACTTCTCTATAGCAAACAATTAAAATTACGAACCCTATAATACCTATCACAATATCTAGTGGAAAACAAAGTGAGGCTAAAGAGAAAGAAGTTAAGAAATGTATATATTTTATATATATATATATATATAATATTAATATATATATATTATATATAATTATAATATATATATATATATATTACATACACTGTTCGTATACTAAATAATAAATATATTATAAATATATATATAATATATCATATAATATATTAATATATATAATATATTAATATATATATATAAATTTATTATATATATATAATATATTATAATACTATATTAATATATAATATATATATATATTAAATATTATATATATATTAATTATAATATATTTAATATATATTTAATATATTATATATATATAATTATAATATATTATATATATATTATATATTAATTATATAATAATATATATTATATATATTATATATATAATATATATATATTAAATATATATATATATATATATAATATATATATTAATTCACTGAGATGCTCATATTTAAATAGAGTTAAGACAGATGTACACAATTGGAGCAAGTGGGCCCCGGGTTTCTGATATCCTAGTCCTGTAATACCTAGGTAGAAATTTAACCTAGAGAAGATTAATTCTCACTTAATCTAGAATATGAAGGTTACTGTATGCCTCAGTATTTATGTTGTGATACTTTTTAAAAATATAATAGTATATATTATATATTATATTAATATATTTATATATATTTATATAAATATATATAATATTTTTTATATATATATATTATTATATATAATATATATTTATATATAATATATTATATATATTAAATAAATATATTTTATATATATAATATTATATATAATATATTATATATTTTATATATATATTATATATATAATAATATTATATATATATATATATATTATTTAATTAATATAATATATATATAATATATATATATATATTATATATTATATATTATTAATATTATATATATTATATATATATTATATATAATATATTATATTATATAATATATATTATATATAATAATATATTAATATATATATATATATATATATATATAATAATTAATTAAATATTAAAATTATATATTATATAATTATTAATATATATTATTATTATATATATTATAATATAATATATATTAAGACACGGCGAACAAGCGATTAAGAGGGATTAATAATTAAAAATGAAAAGTTTTGAATTTAAAGCTTTGTGTTGGAAATATAAAAATAAGAAGAAGAAAAATATTTAAAATTTGCTATCGATTTTCTTTATTTGGATATATATTCATTCTATACCACACAAGAAAAATGGGCACTAAACAAAATCACAATATATTAATTACCGAATCACGCGACACTACATATCATTTAATAATTGGTTAGAAATTCTTAGAGGGCAATTTGATATAGGTCTGTTTTACAATATATTTTTTTACTTTTTTTTCTTTACCTTTTTTTTTTTTTTTAAAATTTTTTTTACATATTTAAATTATCATATTTAATGTATATTTTTTTTTTTTTATGTAGAAAATTTTTGCTGCATTCTGAAAACAAAATCCAAACCGTATCTAAACCACTTGAATACTCATCTTCTATCCATGTAATACCACAACACCATCTACTAACCTCTTTTGTTAACCATCTATTAATTTTTAGGCACCCATGATTTCTTTTGCTTACATTTATATGACACCCTATTCTCTATATATTTTTTCCTTATTATCTCCATATTTTCTCATTCCTCTGAGTCTTTCAACTCATCTATTACTTGTGCATATTTCAGATATTAGAATTCACATAGAGAGTATGCAAAAACACCGTTTTAACCAAAAAATTTAAATCATCGGTTAAATTGGTTAAATACTTTATATAGGAGAAAAAGGTCCTTAGACGGATCTCTTGCTCTGACATGTTCAGTTATATCTATTAGACTATGCTAAATCTACCATCTATTAAGGGGTTTATTTTTGTTACGGACATTACGATATTTTTTTGTTCTAGAAATGTTAGACTTTTTCTGATCATCTATCTATCTACTGTAGCGTTTAGGGCTAAATATCGACTATAGGTTCTTCTTCCTACGGGGAGAAAATTAAATTGGGACCTTTCAAAGCCATTTTTTAAGAATCTTGAAGAGAATACCTTCCATTCTCCTCATCCTTAGATCAGTAAATTATTTCAACATTTCTTTCGGAGCCTCACAATTAAGAATTCGAACAGCTCAGACACATGAAAAGTTTATTCTTATCGGTACGCACCGAGGAGAAGACCATTGAGAAATTCTACTAAATTAATTGAGCTTGGTGCGCTTATTCAAACTCCTCCTATAGCGAGCACTTAGCGAGTGTAGTTATTTTGTTAAGTTTTGTAAAGTTTTTTGGTGGGACCCGTCGAATATTTGAAATAGCTGTCCAATTTTAAATTAATCTTTGGTCTAAGACCGTGCTGCAACATTATAAACTGGAAGGATTCTGAGCTATCCTAAAATCTATGTTCTCATGGATGGCCTAAAATTTTCTTGTGTGGAGAATCTTTATCTTGTAAATATGACGTAGTACATGAAATCTACTTCATGTGCTTTTAAAATAGAACATTAGTAATTTAGTAAATATGTCTTAAAATTTGTTCATTCATGATGGTCAATATCAAGAATGAAAACTAGTCAAATTTTATTATCAAAAACATTACAATGAATTCTTTAATGAGATGACCAGTCAATTTGACGAATAGAAAACTAGTCAAATTTTATCACTTACAATGATTTTATAGACATAACGAATTGAAGTGATATCTGAACGTAGCCTGTAAAATCGTTATATATGGTTAATTTTAAATTAAGTTCATTAAAATATTTGCACTTATTTCTTTGGAGGTATGACGAAATATTTTTAAAAGTGGCTTTTGGTAACCTCGATCACTGTTATTTTCTTGTAGTGGTTCTTCTTTGAGAACAAGATTGCAGAATCCACAAGTGAGTTCTAATATTGCAGTCATATAATACATGGCAAATCTACTGTCCTTTTGCTATCTTCACTGTGGCAATGAGTAAATTTTTACTAAAATTTTACTACAATTTGAGCCTTAAAAGCTTGCTCAATTATAATGAGGAAAAACATAATCTGTTTATGTTCAATGTTAGATAGAAACCAGCAGACATTTAACATTTGGAAAAAAATCCTGACCGAATTTAAACTAACCTAAATTGACATAACTTAATCTTATTTTAAGAAATTTAAACTAACTAGCTTAGCATCTTATTGAATTTTGTAGTTTAAATGTCTGTTTAATAATATATACGTGAACCTACCTTTATCTTGAAATTCAATCTATAATATAAATATTAAAAAAATGCTTTTAATAATATAGTCAAGCTGTTATTAATTTATATTTGTTTTATGGTATATATAATATAGAGCAAAGAAATTTTATAAAAATATTATTATATTAATAATGTAATTCATGTTATATATAACGGTTCTCAGAATAATAATTTAATGACTCTATAGTGAGAAATTTTATATAGGTATAAGGTGTTTGAAGGTATTTCTCCTTATTCCTACAAACCGTAATCAAATAATTTTTACAATATTTTTATATATTGCTTATATAGTATATATATTATAAAGCCAGTTGTTTAAAGTGATTTTATTTATATTTAAATATGTTAGAATTGAGTTATATGGTTATAATAAATAGCAATTCGAGAGCAACACACATCACCATTTTTTAAGTTCCTTTCTCCCATTTACTTTATTTTATAGTATAATATTCAACCATTCATTTATTCATGAATTAATAATAGTGTGGGCTCCTAAGTGTAATTAGGTCTAGCGTTTGTTACGTATTCTTGTCTATTCCGTTTCTTCTTCTCAGAACTCTCGACAGAAAAATAATATCTCATCCTCAAATGAGAAAACATAAAGGTATGTGAGTAAAACTAAATTTAGAAAATAAAACATTTTGTTTTAAGTTGAAATATTATTAGATGATAGAATTTAATAAGCAATATGTTTATATCTGAATATATTTAAGTTAAGAAACTAAATTATAAGTAGCTAATCTCACATTTTATCTGATTTAAATCACTCTCTGGTTTCTGATAACAAGTAGTTTGGCTCACGAGGTATATATAAAACCAGGTATTTTGAGGTATTCCACCCGTTTTCACATAACGTGATAGAAAAATTTACACATTTATGATGAGTGATAAAGCGTGTCAAGCTTATTTATAATGGTTGTATGTGTATATATAAATATTTAAAGCAATAAAAAATTCATATATAATTATTGTATCAAATAATTTATTTCAATGTAAAGAGCATTTTTTTATGATTAATAATTATTTTGTTCATATCCTTATATACATAATTCTATTATTAAGGCATAGGTGTTTTTGAGAGTTATTCTTCTTTTTTGACATAACACCAATATAAATCAAACATATGAATTATTACAATTTATTTGATAGTGTAAGTTGTATTAAGAGATATATACTATATAGTTACTCAAGTACTTATTTATATAGTATTAATAGTATTAGTAATTAGCTCAAATTAGAAATCATAGGCTTGTTATAATATGTAGTTTCATTATAGCATCGGCTTTCAGATAATAATTTGGGCCCTATAATTAAGGAGTGATAGGGTTTTACAATAAAAATTCTTATGTCAAATCTGATAAAAAATATATTACATATTATTATGTAGTTAATAAAGTCGAAGAATTTATATTTATTATTTATACTATGTTATAGTTTTGGCATGTCAAAAGAAAATCTAAAATTGTTATAATATGAATTCATTTTAGAGTAGTTTCAGATATAATTTGGGCTCCTATATAATTTAAGGCAAGGTGTTTATATTAGGTAGTTAATCTACTTTATGCACAACCAGAAAATATTTTACAATTTGATATTACAATGCCTAAATAAAGCGTATTACAATAGCTATTATATATTATTTAAAAAGTTATTCTTTGATTGTGGTGAAAAAAGAAAAAATAAATCCTTTCTACCATATTTCATATTTTTTGGAGGTTAAAAAACTTCAATTTCAGAATATATAATTGTACTTCTAGTGATAATATTATTAGGTGTATTGTAGTAGGATAATCTTACTATTGAGTGAACAAAACTCCAGTAAAAAAATTTTATACACATTTTTGTTGTGTAATAAAGCGTAGTCAAGCTTATTATATTTTATATAAAATGTAAATCAAAAATAATAAATATCATAATAAATATTTTTATATTAATATTAATCATGTTAGATCGTTTCAGATATATTAATTTAGCTCCTATCAGTGATGATTTGGCAGCGTTGTCACTGATACTATCTACTTAAATATCTTTGTTATTATTAAATATTTACAATTTGACACCATGCTTCAATAAAGCATTATGATAAAGCTAAATTATATTGTTTTTAATGTATTTAGCATATAAATACATCTAATAATAATGTAATTATTAATATTTATATTATATATTATATATATAGATCAGTTTCAGATAATAATTATAGTGATGCATCCTTATATAGGTAATTTATGAGCATTGTGTATATTAGGGTATCTCTATTATGCACATTAATTATTATTAAATTATTTACCCAATTCCCTCTCACCATAAATTACAATTTAAGTTATAATATTATATATATATATAGTTTTTAATGAAATATTACAAACCAAAAAATTTTAAATATCTAATATATTGTATATATTATACTTAAATATATATTATTCATGTTATAATCCCGTCTTTAGGTAGATTAAAATTTTGTGAGTATCCCTATTGGGCATAATATTTAGCAAGATGTTTGAAGTATCTTACCTTTTGACCAACTCCCGTAAAATTAATTTTGAACCAATATTTTATAAGTGGGATAAAAGGGCCGTAGGTCCAATACTTATATTTTTTCTGGTTTAAATGTGTTAATAAGAAATGAAATAATAATATACCGGTAACATATATATTTATATAAAGGGTGTTATTAATGTTTAGTTCGTTTTAGCCGTAAATAGAGTTATGAGGTGGTTAGCCCTTTTTCCTACCCAAGGTAGTTAATATTTAGGTAGGTTGTAGATAAAATTGAGGATATCTCTACCCTTTAAGACTACAAGTACAAGTGGTAACAAAATATAAATGTACATATATTAAGATGTTAATAAAGTAAATAAAAATGAGACAATTTTATATATTAATTTAAAGATTTAAATAATTAGAGAAGCTTATTTTGTCAAATGTTAGAATCAAAAGTGTAATATTAGTACAACCATCAATAATTAATAAAATATAGACTAATATAACTCAAGATTAGTTTAAAATGCACTTTAGGAGTAATCTTTACACTGATACTCTACTCTTGAAAATTGTCTCTTAAGTAAGTATTAAAGTTCTGTTTCTACGGGTGAGCAGAGTCTAGAAGGATGACCTTTTGTACAAATATCCATTAAAAAGTTTACCCAATTGAATGTTAGTGTAGTATATCCTAAAAGTGTGATGGAATGTGAGGTGTAACAGTCCATTGTTATGGTGTATGAATTTATGCGTCAAGACTTACCAATATATAATAAAGCTGTAGTATTTAATATACTTCGTATATAATGGTTCACGATCGTTGCTCCTATGCACAATGTAAGTATGAGTGAGGTGTACTAGAAGTGTGTGAGGAAACACGAATTCGACAAGTGTGGCGGCTCGTGAGCAAAATTTAGAATATTTGAACAAAATCTTATGGATATATTTTATTGATCTCGATTTATTTGTTTGATTCAAACTTTGAAATATTGAATATTTACCAAAACTAGTAAAAGTTGTTTAATATGAAATTATAGGCATTTAGCATGTATATAAATAAATAATTGTTGATTAATAGTTAGGCTAGCCAATATATGACATAGAAGAAAGAATAATTCCGTAATATGTGATTTAATAATAATTATAAATGTTATAAGAAAGAAACAATGCTTGTATAAGATAAATAACTTGTGATCTATATTAAACACACACTTGACATTTTATATTTATAGGAAGATTAATTGGTGTTAGTATATTTAGGGCCACACTAAGAGAAATTACTTAATTGGAATGTACTTTTAAAATTAAGTATGTGGTAAATATAATGTAAACCCTATTTTCTCACAAATATAAATATTTACGAATTATGTATTAAATACATTTATCAATCATATTAAGAATATGTTTACGCATTAGTGTTTTACGTGTGAGATACCAAAGTATGTCAAAGCTTATTTATATTATGTTATATAAGGTAATTAGAGTACAAAGAAATCTGATTTTGTTTTATATATAGTATTAATTAAATATAGTTAATTTCATATAATTAGTGATACTCACGGTATCAGATTAATAATTTGGTAGTCATCCTAGCTAATTAAGGCAGTGATGTATGATATATAGGTATATTTCTCTTATAGACATACCGTAAAATTTTACAAGTTTGATTGGAGATGAATATAAAGCTAGTTATGTGAACTAGCTACTATGGCTAAGTTTCTGAATGGAGCGGGAGCAAAAAATTACTATAAGATATATCTTATAATATGTATTTCATGTTAGATCATCAATGAGTTTCAGGAAAAAATAATATTTGAGTGAGTAGTATCCTGTGTAATTAGCAATAAGTGTTGTGAATAGAATCTATATCACTCATTTACACTCATATCCGTTAAAATATTTATATCTAATTTGATTATAGTATAATAAGCTTATAGTCTCAAGTCATTAGTATATTATTATATTGTTTTATGGTATATTGATGGTAAGTATAGAAATCAAAATATTGTGTATAATGATATTGTATTATGTATTAGAGTATCGCATGTCTGAAGAGGTTCCCTTATTTAGTACTCCTTGTTAAAAACCATATATTATTATGATATATCTATTTTTACTTATTAAAACATACCGTATATAATATAAACTTATTACACATTTATTTATAGTGATAAAGTCGATAGGTGAAAGTATATTATATATATATATTGATATACGTGTATATATATATATATAAATAGGGAAAGAAATCTCACTATAAGATTTGAATTTTATATGATACTAATTCATATATAATATGCATTGTATAATGACCTGAAATCTACCTTTTTTAATTTAGGCACGTGTTCGATAGGTATATACTCCGTTGCTCAACATACTGTAATAATATTACAATATAATATATATATATATATATAATACTTTTATCTATACATATCTCTTATGGTTTTTATAGCTAAGAAATCTTAATTTTTTTAATATAACTTTCTAAGTTAGTATACTGATAATAGCAAATAAACTAATGTCTTCTAACCTATAGTAGTAGTATATAGCTGCATCAGTTTATCGAGCCGTAACTTCGTATCCTTTGTATACTAACTCAACCTCAGTAATAAATATTTACAATTATAAGTAAAAATTAAGTGATAAAAGCGTTAGTACAAGCTTATTTTTACTGTTTTATGTGTAATATAGCAAAAGAAATCTAAATTTTGTTATTAATTATGTATTATCATGTTTTATCCTAGTTTTAGATATAATGGGTCATCCTAGTATCATTAGGCAGTATGTATTGTGAGTGTAATTATTTAGCGTTTGCTATCATACCGTGAGTAATAAAATTTTAAACATTTATGTAGTTGAAAAGCGTTATTGTTTAAGTTTTATACTTATTTTCACTTGTTTTATATTATTACCAAATCAATTAAAATTTTAAATAGGTCCGATGTTTTTACCTTTGTTTCGAGCGTTCTTAGTTAGGCTTACATAGGATAATTTTACTTATTTCAATGTTATTGATAAAATTATACTTCTTATGACACAACTGATAAGTAAACAAATTTACTATTTGCATATATATATAGGTATATAGATAAAGCTAGTAGTCAATGAGTGACTTATATTTATATATTTGATTTATATATGTAATAGCAAAGAAGCCTACATAAATAAGAGCGCTCTTATTCATAATGTAAGATTTGATTGTTTAGAAAATAAACTAGTTTTGGGTACTCCTATGATGATATTTATAGGCGATATAGGTGTTTAGGTATCTCCTTTGCACAACCGGGTTAAAAATATTTCGTAAATAACGTTAAGTATCTTTACTGCAGTATAGGATTATAAGTATTTTAATTTTAATATATATTTTCAAGTTGAATTGACATTGACGTTAGCATAACATCAATAATGTTAAGTCTTTGCTACCTAATAATCCATATTTAACAGAGTGATCTCTCATATAATGTGTATCACACCGTTATACATAAATTTGGGCTCTACTAGTATATTTTATTTAGTTAGTTTTATATTATAGATTTAGATTTAAGGTACACAACCAGAAACGTTTTACTATTTAATATTGTGAATAAAGCGTAGTAATAAGTAGCTTTAATTATAGTGTATATGGAGTATGAAATATGCAACAGAAATTTAAATATTGTGATTAATGTATGTATATATATTATGTTAATGGAGTCTTTAAATATTAATAATTACTCCGAGTAATTAAACTCAATAGGTATTATTGAAAATTTTCAGAATCATTTCGCGTAAAAAATTTTAACAATTTATATTTAAGTTTAAGGTTTTGTAATTATGAGAATTGTTTTAAATTAGTATACATATATTATTCGATCGTCATTTTTAACTTCTGTAAATTATGTACATAAATAGTATTGATTGTTAAACTTTAAAGATTAATTTAAAATTTGTGAGGCTCCTAATATAGTAACTTATTAGGCAGGTGTTTTTGAGATAAATAGGTACTCGTCTATTAGCAAAACCATATAAATAATAAATTTACCAATTCTTGATTGTTTCGTGATATAAGTCGTACTCAAAGTACTTATTTATATAATATTATGTATATTAGTGTTATATGTATATAATAAGAAATAATATTTAATTTATGATATATATAATATTATATTTCATATTATTAAGATCGGTTTTAGATAATATATTGGGCTCCTAGATATTATACCTATATCCTAGGTATATATTTATATAGGGCAGGTGTTTGAGGTTATCTCCTTATTTGCACAACTGTAAATTATTTACAGTTTGATCTAGTATATAAAGCGTAGTCAACTTATTATATATATGTTTATAGTGTGTGTTGCAAATAATATTACTAAAATAATTGTATTAATAATATTATTTCATGTTAGAGGCGTAGTTCAAGATAATAATTGGCTCATATATTAATTAGTATAGTTGATTATATAGATAAGGTTATATCTTACTTATATGTACACCAAATTCGCTATAAAATTTTTTTTACCAAGTATTTGATATATATTTATAGTGAAAAGTGTGTGTCAAGCTTATATATTTATATTATATTTAGTTTTATGTATGTAATAGCAAAGAAATTCTAAATTTTTATAATTTGGTATATATATATATAGACAAGTTATTAGAGTTAAAATAAATTTGTATCTCCTAGGTAATTTACCCTCACCATAGTGTATTAGGTGACTATTTATCTCATTTTGTATCAACCTAAACTGTATTCAAATAAATTACATCAATTTATGTAGTATTGAAAAGCGTAGTTCAAGTAGTTATACCCTTATAATTTATATTTGATATATATGTAATAGCAAAAGAAATATTACTAAATTTTGTTATATATTATATTATAAATATTAATATCAATGTTATAAATCGTTTCAGATAATAATTGAGCCCCTAGGTAAATTAGCAGGTGTTGAGTATCTTCTTTGCACAACCGTAAATTATAATTTACAATCTTTGATTAGTGATAAAACGTAGTCAATAGTTTACTATATTTATATATTGTATTTTGGTTATATAATAGCTCACATAATATAAGAAATCTTAAATTGTTTATAATATGATTTATTCATTTATTATAAGATCTGATTTTCTCAGTATAATATAATATTTGGTGTCTAGGTTATTTAGGCAGTATTTGAGGTATCTCTTTTACAAAACCGTTTAAATATTTACAAATTGATAAAGTGATAAAGCGAAGTATATAAAGTATATATATTATATTGTTTAATTTTAGTCATTCCATAAATGAAAAACCTAAATATTAGTATATAAATTGTTCTTCATGTCAAGATCGTTTATCTAGATTAATAGTTTGAGCTTCACTTAGTGATATTAATATATATAGGTCAGAATATAAAGAACAATCTGCTCTACACTGTCATAAAAAATATAATAAAATTGATAATATGAATAAAAATAAAGCATGGTAGATTAATTATTTGACATTATTAATAATTGAATTAATAGCAAAGAAAATCTAAATTGTATATAATATAATATTTATTCACTGTAGATATCGGCTTCCAAGATAACAATTAAAAGCTTCCTTAGAGTTAATAAGGTATAGTGTTATATTGGGTATTTAGCCTTTTACATCAACCAGATATAAAATTTACTACTTAATATTTTATTCATAGATAATATAGCTAGTAGTTAAATTACTTTATTATAATACTGTTATATGTGTTAAATATATAGAAATAAATCTCATAACATTGATTTATAATTATTATATTAATTCATTGTAAGATCTGAGTATTTCAGATTAATAATTTATGAGCTCTCATTATTAGTATATATTTTAGGCATGTTTATAATGTAACTCTCCTTATTGCACAATACCTGAGTTTAAAATTTTTACAAATTTGTTTGTAGTGATTCAAAGCGTAGTCAAGCATTTATATTGTTTTATGTGTTATTCATCCCAATAAAATTCTATAAATAATTTGATTATAGATTTAATACTAATATAGATCGTATTAAATATATAGTTAAATAATTTTATCTTCCAAATATATTAATTATGTATAGTATTATGATAGGTATCTTCACTTTGCACAACCGGAAAATATATTTTATAATCACTAATATGATTTTAGTATTAGTGATATAAGCGTAGTCAAGCTATATTAATGTTATATATTAATGTTATAAATATAGCTCACAACACAGTATCTTCCTGTTATTAATTATGATATAATTCATGTTTAGATCGGTTTCAGATAATTATATGTGGGTCTCTTAGGTAATTTAGGCTGGTGTTTGAATTATCTCCTTTGGTGTCACAGGGAAAATATAACACATTTATTAAGTAATAAATAGTGTAATGTATACAGTATATAATATATAAATATACTCAACGATTATTATATTTAGTTATATATTGGTAAAGTTTGAAAAAGAATATATATACACGCCAATTTGTATATTAATATATGTATTATGTGTAGATTCACGTTATTTCAGTGCTTGGCCAACTCTAATATATATAGGTAATTTTATGCAGGGTATTTGTATATGTATTTTCCTCTTATATAATGTAGCGCTAAACCGTTAAAATAAATTTACATATACATGTATTTATGTAGTTATAATAATCAGTAGTCAAGTACCTATTTTTATTATATGCTATCCGGACAAATAGATTTGAATAAAATACTAAATATATTGTTATTATAAATATATCTAAAAATATTTGAGCATTTCCTCATAGCATTTGGGTATATATATATATCATTCTAGTAACTTTAAATATGTATTTAGTGGGTCAAGGAAAATGGATGAACAACCGTTAAATAAATATTTACAATTTAGATTTAGTTATTAGATTTAATTATTATATAGTCAAGCTTTCTTATATTGTTTATGTGTAATTAGCAAAGAAAATCATAATTTGTTATATAACTGTTTTAAAACAAATCTGATACGTATTTTTAAAATTATATTAATTTGGTATAGCTCCTAGTAATATTATAGGAGGGTTTGAGGTATAATATCCTTTGGCACATACTAGTATAAAGAATATATATACAATTGAATATAGAGCTAAGGATACACGTTAGTCAAAGTTATTTTATATTGTTTATGAAGTTATATATATATAACAGAAATCTAAATATGTTTATAATATGTATTCATGTTTAGAACGGTTTCGTTTAAACTATAATTTGGGCTCCTAGGTAAATTATATTTGTATTTGTTAATATGGATATCTCCTATTGTCACAATTGTTATAAATAACTGATTACGAACTTTATGTTAGTGATTAAAGAGCGTTATAGTCCAGCTTAATTTATATTGTTATTTATGATGTAATAGCAAAAGTAAGTCATAAATATGTCTAATATAATATGTATTAATTCATGTTAGATCGGTGAGTTTCTAAATTATATTAATTTGTGAGTGACTCCAGGTAATTTAAGGCAGATGTTTGATATGATAAATCTCCTTTTGCACAAACCGTATAATATATAATATATTTATAACAATTTAATATTATTATTAGTGATAAAGCACGTAAGTCAAGCTATTATATATGCTTTATTTGCTATTAAGCTAAAATAATATCTAAAATAATGTATATAATATTTATTATGTTATTTATATATGAGAAGATTAAAAATACTATATATATTTGGGCTCCATAGGTAGTTTAGGCATGGAGTGTTTGAGTTATATTTCTTTATTTGAGTGATAACAACCGTTAATAATTATATTTAATACAAATTAATAGTGAAAAGCGTAGTCAAGCTTATATATATATTATATAATTAATTGGTTTATTGTGAATAAGATAAAAAATCAAAAATTTGTTTTAATATATGTATTCAGTAGTTATAGTATATAATACTAATGAGTATTTCTAGAATATATTTGTCTCCTAATAATAGTATTTGTTGAAGTGTATATCTCCTTTGCACAACTTATATAAATAAATGAATTTATACACATATATTAGGCAGGAATTTGTAATGATAGAGTATTGGGGTAGTCATATCTGCAATAAAGATGGTTGAAAAGCAAAATAAATCTAATAAATTCAAAGGATTATATATAATTGCACAAAGAAGAGGCAAGAAAATAGTTTCAAATTGAAAGGCTTCCTATAGGTAATTTATAGGCAGTATTGATATATATAGGTAGCTCTTTTGCAACATATATTTAAAAATATATTTATACAAATTGATTAAATATATTTTAAACAGAAGTCTAAGTTATAAATAAAATATTTATGTTAAATGATATATATATATGTAATAGCAAAAGAACTAATTAATATATAGATATAATAAATGTTCTTCATATGTCTAGATCGTTTTTCAGAATAATAATATTGATATATAGACTTCCATATAATAGGCAGATGTTAATGAATAGAATGTGCTCTATATATACTACTAAATATCGTAAAAATAAATTTATTAAATATTTATGATGTTGTTATGACTAAAAGTTAGTCATAAGCCTATTTATATTTTTTATGTGTGTATATATAATACAGAAATTATCTAATAATAATTTATTAAAATATATTAGTATTCATGTTAGATCGTTTCAGACAATAATTTTGGTTAATTTATATATAGTATAATTAATAGCATGTTGTCTTGTATTTATTCATCTATTTAATGTACTCAATCGAATTAATCATTTAATGCAATTCTCAATATATATATATTAGTTAATATCGTTGATAAAGGAGTCTGAAGGCCTATTTATATTGTATATATGTAATAGCAGAAAAATCTAATTGTTATAATATGTATTCATTTAGATCGGTTTGACATCACATAGTTAAAATTATATTAGGTCCTAGGTAATTTAGGCAGTGTTTTGAAGTATCTCCTTTTCACAAGCCGTATAATATATATAAAAAATTTACAATTTTATGTAAATATAAAGAGCAGCTAAGATTATATTTATATGTTTTTATGTGTAATAATAGCAAAGAATATCTAAATTTGTTTAAATATGTATGGTTAGATCGTTTTTAGATATTAATTTTGGATCTCCTAGATAATTTAGGTAGGCTTTAGATGTATATACTCATGAAGAAATTACTCATACTCTCTCTCTCTT
>JABUQX010122442.1:0-12500 GCA_015478945.1 Trachelipus rathkii | reverse complement strand
ATATATATATATATATATATATATATATATATATATATATATATTAGGGTTGGCTGAGCACTGAAATTTTGCGCACCGCACCATGGTACGTGCACCACGCACAGCATTGCACCGCAACAAAAGTCATTTTTGTCGCACCGAACCGCACCTCTTTATCAATGTGCACCGCGCTCCGCACCTTACCCCACCGCACCTCTTTATTTTAAAAATTGGACTGCACCGGTATACTGGATTTGTGTGGCGCATCGCACAGCAACAAAATTAGCGGACCACGCATCGAATCGAACCTCACCTGATGCGTCGGCCAACCTTAAAACATATATATGAAAATAATGATAAGTTTGGTCTATAGGTGAAGAAGTGATAGATATTTTCGTCATTTGAAGGTGATTATTGAAAAAAATATGAAAAGGGTCAAGATAGAGCATTAAGGTATAGGCCTCTATCTAAAGATGAACAATGGCGCTTAATAACTTGTCTAAAGATGCCTAATAACTTGTCTAAAGATGAACAATGGCGCTTAATAACATGTCTAAAGATGAGCAATGGCACTTAATAACTTGTCTAAAAATGAACAATGGAGCTTAATAACTTGTCTAAAGATGAACAATGACGGCTTAATAAACTGTCTAAGAATGAACAAAGGCGCGCCTAATAACTTGTTTTAAAGGATGAACAACTGGCGCTTAATAAAACCATGTTTCTAAAGATGGCATATGGCGCTTAAGAACTCGCTAAAGATGAACAAATGGCGCTTAATAACTTGTCTAAGTATGACACAATTGGCCCTTATAACTTTGTCCTAAAGTATGGAACAATGGGCGCTTAATAATTGTCTAAAGAATGAAACAATGGCGCTTAATTAACTTGTCTAAGAAATGAACAATGGCGCTTAATAACTTGTCTAAAGATGAACAATGGCGCTTAATAACTTGTCTAAAGATGAACAATGGCGCTTAATAACTTGTCTAAGATGAACAATGCCTTAATAACTTGTCTAAAGATGAACAATGGCGCTTAATAACTTGTCTAAAGATGAACAATGGCGCTTAATAACTTGTCTAAAGATGAACAATGGCGATTAATAGCTTAAAGGGTCATATGCTGAGTCATTTACTAAACTCATTCAGTTCTTTTGAATGCGCTCATCGCTCATTTATTAAATAACAAAAACTACTTATCATATATATATATATATATATATATATGATATATATATATATATATATATATATATATATATATATAATATATAATAATATATATATATATATATATATATATAATATATTATATATATATAATTAGGGTGGCCAACCGCACCGTGGGTGCGGTGCGGTGCGGTGCGGAAGAAAAATAAAAGTGCGGTTCGGTGTGCGCTTAAAATTTATAGTGTGATGCTGGTGCGTGCAATTTCTTGCGCACCTCACCACTTTCTTAGAGATTTTCAAAAATCACAATATATATATATAATATAATATTATATATATATATATATTATATATGATATTATATATATATATATATATATATATATATATATATTATATATATATATATATATATATATAATATATTATATATATATATTATATTATATTGTTAGGCCTGATATGGTTAACTTTATGAAACTAATCACAGTACACAATTTTTAATCAATACAAAATAAAACTTTGGTAAACATTTTTTTTCAATTGAACCTTATTTAATTACAACTTTTATAAGAAATAAATTTAATTTTTTTTTCTAAATGTAATAATACGATCTTTCGCCTCTATGTCGGGAGGCCTCTTCAGATGATGTATCTATCGAGAGCTAAAAACAGAAGAGCTAAAAAAATTAGACCGACTATGAATTTTGGAATTGCTTGGTTTCTGTTATTATTTTTTTGGTAAAAGTACGTGTCTTTCATTAAACTGATTTGTATCGGATCCATCTTCGCTTCGCCCTGTTATTTGTTATAATTATTCCAATTTGTAATGCAGAATGATTCTATTTGCTTTCTTAAACTACTATCTTAAACTACTATCTAAACCTTTGGGTTTCCTTCTTCTTTTTGCTTACTTATGTCTAGCTTTCTTTCAAATCGCTCAATATCAGCTGTTGTTGATGGGGCGACTTCTTCTTTTTCTGCCAATAGTGGAGTTCCTCAGGGTTCTGTCTTGTCTCTTACTTTATTCCTGCTTTTCATTAATGATCTTCTCACCTGCACATCTAACTCTATCCACTCATATGCCGATGACTCTTCCCTTCATTCTTCAACTAATTTAAATTCTGCTCCCTCTTTTACTTCTAGAATTGCCTCTCGTCTTAACCTTTCAGATTCTATTCTCGCTGATCTGGACAGAATTTTCGGGTGGGGTCGTCTCAATCTTGTGAAATTTAATTCTTTAAAAACCCAACTTCTACAAAATCTCCCTCTCTAAGACACCTTCTAAATTTCCTATCTCTTTTCGACGGTTCTCTCGGTCTTCCTGTTGACAATTATAAACATTCTTGGCCTTAACATAAAACAAAAAAATGTCTTTGAAAACCTCACATCACAACGGTTGCTAGGGCGGCCTCAAAGAAACTGGGAGTTTTCTTTTTGGACTGCGAGACTTTTTTTCCCTTCTCAGTTACTCCAGCTATACCCAGGGTCTCATCCCGCCCTTGTATGGAGTACTGCTCTTATATCTGGGGGGCTCTGGTTTCACCCGGCTTTTGGATAGGGTCGAGTCAAAGACAAAAAGGCTTATAAACTGTCCTGTACCTTCTAGTTCACTTGCCCCTTTATCTTTGCGGCGTGATGTCGGTGCTTTATCTCTTTTCTATAGGTACCGTAGCGGCAAGTGCTCGAGGGAACTTTCTACTCACGTACCACCACCTTTACGACGCCCACGAAGCACAAGGGGTGCTGTGTAGGCACATGGGTTTTGTGTTGATATTAATAACTCCAGACTTGTTCGCTGAGGTGCTTCCTTCTTTCCTGCCACCTCTGTTCTGTGGAATTCTCTTCCATCTTTTGTGTTTCCTACTCAATTTAATCTCCCTCATTTTTTGAA
Source organism: Trachelipus rathkii (assembly GCA_015478945.1). Taxonomy (NCBI): domain Eukaryota; kingdom Metazoa; phylum Arthropoda; class Malacostraca; order Isopoda; family Trachelipodidae; genus Trachelipus; species Trachelipus rathkii. The sequence continues at coordinate 9,456 of JABUQX010122442.1, read as the reverse complement.
GGCCTGCCGTCTGTGCTTATCTGCGTAATTGCGTTAGATGAATATTTGAGACGTTCAACACCCCCTCCTTGAATGGGGCTCTGCCCGTAAGTGGCGGTCAAGTGTAAAAAAAAACTGAAATGTTTAAAATTTGATTTGTATTATTTAAATTGATGGAATGGTTATAGTTGGTTCTATGAGAAGTAAGAGCAGAGTTTAAGTTGTCGGTCCTAAGATCATATTTATGCTGATATATCCGTCTTGTAAAATCGTTTGTTTAGCCGAAATACGCCAGATTACAGTCTCTGCATGGTATGCGGTATACGCATTCAATGAGGTTGGGGCTTTTAACTTTTGGGGGGAGGAAAACATTTTTTAGGGGAAAGGTGTTGGATTGAGTGAAATGGATGTTTTTTGGAAGGAGATTTTTCAACTGACCCGTAGGGAATTGGGGAACAGGCAAATAGGATCTGGGAGGTGTGAGGGTGTTTTGATTGTTATTTGTATTGTAGAACTTGCGTTTGGCCTTTCTTAGAGCTGAGACTATAATGTAACGGGGGTAGAGTAATTTGGTGAAAGTGAAGAAAAGGAAGTTGAATTCTGTTTTAAGGAAGTGGGGGAAGCATATACGTAGAACACGAAGGAATAAGGAAGAGAGAGTAGCTAATTTGGTGTAAGTAAGATGTGATGAGAACCAATGAGTGTAGTTGTGTGTGGAAGTAGGTTTTCTGTAAATAGAAAAAAGTAAGTGAAATGTGTTCCATGATATTAATGCGTCTAAGAAAAAGAGTGTATAAAAATTACATTTGTATATAATTTTTAATCTAAAACAAATGATTAATGACTTGCAATTGTCATTGTGGTTCTTTTTATAAATTGTTCATTTGTTTTTATATTTCAATTATATTTCAATACTTAATTTAAATAATAAATAATTTAATTATTTCATTGCCTGGATGAGCGCATTTGTTTGGCTTTTATAAATATTCAACCCAGCTGCTCCTATATTGAAAAAGAAGAAAATAAAAAGTAATTCTTTGAAACAGCTGACCAAATGAGTCGGTCATTGCTACTACTGATATATCTGAGCTAATTACTACAACTCCTATATCCGAGCTAATTGCTGTTACACTCCTACATCTGAGATATTGATTTAAAATTACTTGCTATAGCTGCTACTGCTACATTTGATCTAACTACATTAACTGCTATACCAACTGTTACAACTGATTATGCTGTAACCTAGAGATTATAATAGAAATTTAAGCTACTAAGCTATACCACCATCAATGCTGTTTGCAGTTTAGCATTTTTACTATTTCATATTTAATATTTTATGTTGGCCAACAATTTATTAATTCCTATTATTACTGTTTGAGATTGAATGCCAGAAGAGGCAAAAATCAAACCATTTGAACAGAGGTTTACTTACAATTATCTGGAAGGAAGAGAGTTAAATGGGCAAGAGAAGATTTAAGGTTACCAATTTATTGGGTAAGTAGATGCAGTTTATCAGGCTGTTAATTTACTTTTGCTTAGATCACTTTATTTATATAAAGTATGCCTTAATAGGCAGAGTTCCTGTTAATTATTAATTAAATTTTATAAATTTAAAGGTTCATAGCCACATTTGGCCTATTTGCACAGTATAGAAAGGATCACAATTTTGAGGCAACTTTTTAATCATTTCTTGTAAGTTGTGCATCATATATATAACATCAAATATTTCCAAAAATATAGATTTAGGAAGTTGGTTTTTGAAAGTACCAACTTTTAAAAGGCTCCCATTTATTTTTTCAGCTGGGAGCTTGTTACTGCTGTGATAGAGCTGGGTTGGCTTGAGGCTGGAAGCATCTCAACATCCTTTTATTTATTTATTTATTCTCCTTGAAATTAAAAATATAATATAACATATTCTTTAATAGTCATTTAAGCAAAATTAAAAGTAAAGTTTTTCTTTTTTTTTATTGTCTTTATATTTAAATATTTTTTATGCAAAGTAATCAAGATTTTTAATTCCTGATAATTTTTTGTATATGAAACCCTCAGCGGGATTTTCAATTATTTCAATTTATTTCTTGATTTTTTTGTATATGGCATCCTCAGCGGGATTCGATCTGCCTAACTTTCTTCTCAGATTAAAGCCTCCAAAGCCTGCTCCTGGTTATTTAATAGTAATGTGCTGGTTTAAATTGTGGTCAATATTGATGGTGTAGTAGTGGTGTAGCTAAGCTATTAAATTATATTCATCAGCATTATATCAGTGCTGCTGAAATATTCATATTTATATATTAAGATTATTAATCAATTATTTGGAGTGTTTGGTAATTGTACAGTAATTATAGGTAATTGTGGAGTTCAGTGACACCTTCCATATATAGGTTTACTGTACATATTTCCTAATTATAGGTAATTGTGGAGTTCAGTGGACACCTTTCCAAAATATTGGTCTACTGTCCATATTTCCATATATTCCAATTATAGTTTTTTTTTATCCTGTATAAGGCTACTAACCTATTAATATCAAACCATTTCCAACTATAGGGCACTACCATATATAGGGCACTAACATACTAATAATTTTAAAATTCCACCTATAGGGTTAATTCTGCCTATAGGGCTTGATATTTAATATTTGATATATTTAAATTGAATGAAATTTCAGTATTTTAAATTAAAATAAATTAAATTGATTTTTTTTTCATTTAAATTTAATCAATTAAAATTTAATATTTGATTTTCATATTTAATATTTAAAATTGACAATTCATATTTGTATTTCAGGATTCATATGATCAAGAACAGAAATAAAATATGTTTCTGATATTACTGACAGCCCTTCTGAAGAGTTGGTTCTAGTAAAAAACCTTATTAGTAGAAGAGGGGCCAAAAGATCTTCCTGCACCAAATTGATTAACACTGTTTATACCAAATTAGCAAGTCTCTCAGTAGAGGAGAAATATTCATATTCTGATACTTTAAAAGAATTTAAATTAGAGCTTAAAAATTTGAATGAATTAATATCAGAGAAATTTGTACTCTGCCCAGAATATGATTTTAGAAGGCAGGAACAGATTGATATGAAAAATTCAGATTATAATGTTAATTTAGGTGTCATTATAAATACACTTGATATTTCACATCATACACATCATAATCAAAATCAATCACCACCTACTCCAACTAATGCTCAAAATATAAAATTTCCGCCAATAGATCTACCATCATTTGATAGTCAGCCAGAAAATTTAAATCAATTTATTTTTTCATTTGAGAGCATCATGAACAACCGCAGTTTTTCACAATTTGAAAAATACAGGTATTTAGTAAAGCAGGTATCTGGCCCTGCTAAGGTATATATTGAAAGTCTTAAAGTGGAGGATCAAACCTATGATGTGGCAAAAAATTTATTACTTAAGGCTTTTTCTTCCAAAATAGGGCAACAATTTTCTGTTATTGAAAAAATTGTAAAATTAAAGCTGCAGAATGTTTCTAGTATGATGGAGTGGGTTAGTGAATTGAGAGTTTTGAAAGATCAGATGGTGAGATTAGATGTGGATGGTCAGATTTTTATGCAATATTTTGTATGGCAGGGAATATCTGATAAAATAAAAAATTCATTTATGACTGTTAATAATGATGCCAAACCAGATTTAAATTCCATATTAGATACCTCCTTTGAGGTGCTCAATAGGTTGAAAGAGTGTACAAGGGAGAATAACTCTGGTAGCTCTATAAAAAATACATCTGCTGCATCTCAGGAGAAAAAGGCTCTAAGCCTAGCAGCTGCAGTTGATTTAAAAACAAAAAATGTGTCAAGTAGACCAGCAAATTGTGTTCTGTGTCATCATTTAAAAATTGATGGGTATGATACCCATTATATAAGTAAGTGTCAAAAATTTGATAGTCCTGAAAGTAGGATAAAGAAAATAAAAGAAATTGGAGGATGCATTTTGTGCAGTTACCTAAATCATGATCAGTCTCAATGCAGGTATAGGTTCAAAAACCCTTGTTATAAATGTGGTAGAAATCATTTTTCCTTTTTATGTAATAAGATTAAAAATAAAATTGGTAACACAGTGCAAAATAAAAAGAATTCAACTGCATCCCATAATGCAACTACCAGTAATGTAGTTGGCTTAGAAATTTCACCATGCTCAAATGATGAGTATTGTGATTTGGAAATTAACTCCCTTAATACAAGCCTCATTAGTAATTTTATTTTGCCCACTTTTACAGCTAAAACTTATTTGGCTGAAGGTGAAACTGCACATTCTAGAGTACTTTATGATTCAGCTTCAGAGTATTGTTTTGTGTCCTTGTCCTTAGCAAATAAATTAAAATATAAAATTATAAATGCTGAATAAAAATAAATGTCAAAGGATTTAATGAGGCTAAAAGCTACAAGACCAATATTATAGAATTTAACATCACTCTGGGTAAAAAAGAAGTAAAAATAGTAGCTGCAGTTATTCCAGAAATTAGGCCTAAAATTAAACTTAAAAATTCAGAAAATATTAGTGAATCCTTTAAGAAAGCCAATATAGAATTAGCTGATAAATTTTTGAATGATGAGGTGGGAAATATTGATATCATTTTAGGAGTAAATGCAATACACATTATTCCAGTGCATGCTGGCACTATAGGTACCAAAAATGAAAAATTCTTGTTTTTCTACACCTGTATAGGCATTATGCTTACTGGTGATGAGTCTGTCATTTTGAAAAATTTAAATAACCTTCATGTTGTAAAGAAATTTGTGGACAAAACTAATGACTACTGTAATGCCATCCCTAACCTTATAAAAAAGAAAACTCCAAAAAGTAGTAATAATAATAATAAAAAAGGTGAAGCTCATGGTAGTCCTCATAATAATAATAATAATAATAATAATAATAATAATAATAATAATGCATTAGAGAATGGTAATGATTTCTGACTACAAGAATCTTCTATCTCTTGTAGTTACATTGCCTGTAATTTGCCTGAAGATTTTAACCTTTCTAAAGCTAATAATGAGCAACTTAATATGTCACTTAAAAAATTGATGAATTATGATGAATATTATGAGCCATCCTTTTCTGATGAAGATGAACAACTGGTTAGGTATATTATTAGTAATGCAAAGTGTCATGATGATGGCAGACTGATACTTCCATGTTTATGGGATAATAGAGTAATAAATTTGTTACCAAATAATTATAAATTAGCCTCCAGTATTTTAAAATCTACTTTAAAAAAGATTCAGAAAAATCCTGATAAATTTGAACAGTATAATAGCATTTTTATGGAGCAATTAGAATCAGGTATAATTGAAAAGGTTTCTATTAATAAATTAAAAAATAATAAAGAAGTTTCTTTCATGGGCCATATGGGTGTTTACAGAGAAAATGTTCAAACCACCAAATGCAGAGTAGTATTTTTAAGTAATTTATGTGAAAAAACAAATGACACTGCTCTTTCTCATAACCAAGTTTCCCTACCTGGTCCAAACCTTAACAATAAATTAGAGATAGCTTTGACACTTTTAAGGTTCAATAGATTTTTATTGGTCTATGATATTGTCAAGGCCTTCCATCAAATTTGGTTACCATATATAGATAGTTTAAAATTACATTTTCTTTGGGTTAAGGGTATAAATGATTTTTCTGAGGTGGCCTACAAAATGAACAGATTGCCTTTTGGTATGAGGTTCTCACCAAGCTTGCTTATGGTTGCCTTATATATTATATTAATTTTACATTGTAATATTCATGACCTATTTGAAAATAAATTAAGAAATATGCTTTATAATTTATCATATATGGATAATCTTGCATTTTCATCTAATTCTGAATCTGATATTAAATTGTCATTTCACAAGTCAATTAATATTTTTAGTCAATATGGCTTTAAGTTGCAGCAATTTGGTTCAAATTTGATGGAATTGGAATCTGAATTTTGTGAGGATTCTGAAGAACCCTTACAAACCAAATTATTAGGTATTTTGTGGTCTAAGGACCAAGATCTTTTTACAAATAAACCTGTAAAATTAAATTTAGAGGCCAATACTTTAAGAACTATACTTTCATCTGTGAATAGTTGCTTTGATCCACTTGTAGAAATAGGGCAAAACTGTTTTTGCATGAGGTGCAGATGGATAGTAGTATCACTTGGGATGACCCTTTAGGTGATGACAGATTGAGAGAGTGGAAAAAGATTTGCAAATTATATAATGCTGGTGTTGAGCCTTCCATTCCCAGGTATATTGGGAATTACATTGGTAATTATGATTTAATGGTCTTTACAGATGCTAGCAAGGATCTCTATGGATGTGTGATTTATTTAAAAAATCTTGATACACATTCCCTTCATTATCTCACTGCCAAAAACAAAGTAGTGGTAACAAAAGGTGTTGGTAGAACCATCCCTGTGTTAGAGCTATTTGCAGTGGCCCATGGAGTGGTTTGTGTGATAGATTTATATTCTCAATTAACAAGGGCATTTTGTCCCATAAATATTAAAAATTTACATATTTTCACTGACTCCATGATTTCCTTAAGCTGGCTGGCAGCTAAAGTTAACAAGACCAGCAAGATAGAGAAAAAGGGTACCATAATTAATAATAAATTAAATAATATTATGAGGCTATGTGAAAGTCATAATGTTATTTTTCATCATATTAAGGGTCCAAATAACCCTGCAGACATGGTTACTAGATGTGTCTCTCACAAAGTGTTACAGAAAACAAATTATTTTAAAGGTCCAACTGAAGATGAATGTGTTGACACTTTCTCATTTGAAGTCCCTTTCAATATTCATTTTAACTTTCAGATTAATAGTATTTCCTCTTCCTCTTATCAGTGGGAACCAGTAATAGCATTAAATAAGTTTTCTTCTATTGGGAAATTTTGCAGGGTGACTCACTATATTAGGAAGTATATATTTACACTAAAATTAGAGTAAAGTCAAAAAACCCTTCTCTCTTCCCTTCTATGAATATGAGTTGTAATTATAAAGATAGTTGTTCTTTGGTTTATAAAGGAGCCCAAAAAATTAACTTTTCAGATACATATGATTATTTATTGAATCCTCTTACTGTAAAATCAACCAATTTAGCTAATCAATTAAATTTGTTTTTAGATTCTGATGGCTTAATTAGAGTTAAATCTAAATTTGGTAAATTAAAAAGTAATTATAATGAAAAATTTCCTATATTATTGTCCAAAGATTGTCCCTTTACAAACACTCTCATTTTTGAAACTCATATTAAAGCCAAACATGCAGGAGTTTATAAATTGCTTGCACTTCTTAAAAAAGAGTTTTACATACCATCTGCATATGTCACTGTAAAGAAATGTATTAAAACCTGCCTTGTTTGCAAAAAACTATATGGTAGGACAATAAAAATAAATCAGAATGACTATACAGAGTTTAGAATATCTCCTAAGGAGATTCCCTTTAGGGAGGTTGCCTTGGACCATATTGGTCCATTTACAGTAAAAATTAATGACATTAATGTTAAGGTGTACATACTTATTATAACATGTATGTGGAGTAGGGCTGTAAATTTGTTGTTATGTAAGCATATTGATTCAGAATCCTTCATTAATGCCTTTCAAATGCATGTCTATGAGTATGGATATCCTAAAAAGATATTAAGTGATGCTGGGTCACCTATAGTTTCATCCTTCAAAGTAATTAAATCATTTTTGAATGATGTAGAGGTAAAGAATTTTTTGAAGGAAAAAGATATTGAAAGTTTGGACTTTTCCACCTATCCACCCCATTCCAGCTTTTTAGGTTCAGTTGTAGAATCTCTTGTAAAACAAGTTAAAAATATGGTGTATAGCAGTATTTCTAAAAATATATTAAAGTATGAGCAATTTCACTTGTTAATGAAAGAAGTGCACATGTTAATAAATAAAAGGCCTTTAGCTTTTAAGCCACTTCTAAATGATCAAAACATTGATCCTTCAATACCCTTTGTAATCACTCCTGAAATATTAATTAAAGGGTATGAGCCTCCTAATGTGGTAATTGCTCCCCATTTGCATACCTCTGAAGCTGATGAGGAAGAGGATCCAGATTGGATCCCAAATAATGAAAAGCAGGATGAAATAAAGCTGTATAAAATGTATAAAAAGTTTCAGAAGGTGAAAAATAAATTACATGTTCTGTATCATACTGAATTTTTAACTAATTTGAGAGAATTAGGTACTAACAAACCAGACAGGTATAGAGCCAAAATGCATATTAAATTAGAGGTTAATGACATTGTTGCCATCAAGCAACAATATACAAAACCATATTTTTTTCCAATGGGGATAGTAACTGACACAAGGGAAAACACTCTTGGAGAGGTAGTAGAGGTATCTGTTAAGAAAGGGAATGGGGAAATAATTAAAAGACATGTAACTAATTTGATTCTCATCAAAAAGGCTAATTGAAAGAATTAAGTTTTTCAATTATTTTATTAAAAAAAAAAATAAAAAAAAAAAAAAAAATTAATTTTTAATTTATTTAATTTAAAGGCTATCAGGCTGCTGGCTGATAAAATAAATGAAGCTTGTAGAGTAGTTTGTTTAAAAAAAAAAAAAAAAAAAAAAAAAAAAAAAATTATTAAAAAAATTTTTTTTTTCCATTTTTTTTGACATGTTTAAATTATCAATTCATATTTTTCTTTTGATAATTTAACGCCCCCTCCCAATGTATAAAAATTACATTTGTATATAATTTTTAATCTAAAACAAATGATTAATGACTTGCAATTGTCATTGTGGTTCTTTTTATAAATTGTTCATTTGTTTTTATATTTCAATTATATTTCAATACTTAATTTAAATAATAAATAATTAATTATTTCATGCCTGATGAGCAGCATTTGTTTGCTTATTATAAATTAACCCAGCTGCTCCTATATTGAAAAAGAAGAAAATAAAAAGTAATTCTTTGAAACAGCTGACCAAATGAGTCGGTCATTGCTACTACTGATATATCTGAGCTAATTACTACAACTCCTATATCCGAGCTAATTGCTGTTACACTCCTACATCTGAGATATTGATTTAAAATTACTTGCTATAGCTGCTACTGCTACATTTGATCTAACTACATTAACTGCTGTACCAACTGTTACATCTGATTTAACAGCTATAACTGATATGCTGTAATCTAAAGATTATATTGGAAAATTTAAGCTACCAAGCTACTATTTTTTTATTTAATAATTTAATGTTTGTTGGCCAACAATTTACTAATTCCACTTATTATTTACTGTGTGAGATTGAATGCCAGAAGAGGCAAAAATCAAACCATTTGAACAGAGGTTTACTTACAATTATCTGGAAGGAAGAGAGTTAAATGGCAAGAGAAGATTAAGGATTATCAATTGATTGGTAAGTAGATGCAGGTTTATCAGGCTGTTTAATTTTTACTTTTGGTCTTAGATCTTTTTATTCTATATAAAGTGGATGCCCTTAATAGGCAGAGTTCCTA
>JABUQX010122441.1:57500-68966 GCA_015478945.1 Trachelipus rathkii | reverse complement strand
GGTGTGAAAGGGTGCATTGATTGGTTTAATTGATCCAGTCTTTGATTCCAATGAATTTCTTTTAAGGTTTGAAACTTAGGGAACAAAACAGAAGAAATGTTAGGTAAAGCAACGTGAGATAAAAAGTTGAATAAAACGTGATCAGAATAAGAAATCAAAGAAGAAAGAGTAATATTCTTTTCAAGGTGAATAGGGTTCTTAAACTGAAACTTAGAAGAAATGAAAGCACATCCGTGCAGGATAGTAAAGACATAGTCATAGACATGCTGGATAGAATTGGGTTTCTCACATGCAATCGAAGCCCTAGTTTTTTCTGAAAAAGAAATCAGGGTGAAGTGTCCTAGAGCGACAGTATAAGGTTCTATAGATTTATATTCTGCGATAGGGCAGTGTGAAAAGTCATTGGTGAAATTCAAGATTAAAGATAGTAAACAAGACTGATCATCAATGGAAGCAAACACTTGGGACTGGGGGCAAACTGCTAGTTGGCCTAAATGTCTACAAAGATCATGGGCTGATTCTTTAAGGTAAGTATACTTCCGATTACCGTAATTTACAAAGAAGTAACTATTTGGGTCGTTGTACATGACTCGAACTAGTGATTTATTTAAAGGAAGGTGGGTAGGAAAAGGTATTAGTTTGTAGGAAACGAATTTCTCTATTGAGATAAAAGGAATTAAGGTGATTAGTTCATAGGGGCTAGTTGCAGATTGGATAGTCCAAGAATAGGTTAAAAAGGTTTGATAAGTTTTTGTTTCCAGAGGAATGACGGTGTGAAGTTTAGTCTCTTTGTTCATTTCTAGTATGAAAGGCAAAAGGAAGATGGGAGAAAAAAGTTGTGAGTTAGTGATTTTGTTTTTAGCGAGTTGGAGTGAATTTATCACTAATTGGTGGATTTGGTGGATGTTATGAACGGTTTGTTCAATTAAATTTATTAACGCCCTGATGCTTCCCAATTGGTTTATTATATTGTGCGTAGCACTTAGACTACTCTGAAATTCAATTAATTTTTGTAAGCTATCCCTAAAGTTTATTAAAGTACGAGTATTCGCTTTCAACTGTTCCTTTAATTCAGTAATCAATAAGTTTGAGGTAGAGGCATAATTACCTAAGATGTTGATCTTCTTTCGAAGTAGTTTTACCTGTTTATCGGTAGCCGTGCCAAAGAGAATGTTGAGGACGTCTCCTCCAAATTCAAAAGCGGCTCGCTTCCTTTTTGATCTTGCAGAGATCCAAGGCAATTCACTTACTTCGTTCAATTTCTGGGCTAACACTTTTACTCGGATGGTCATTAGCTTGAATTCCCATTGGTGAGCCCTTTGATGTGTTGAAACATTTAGAAACGTGGTTTCGAACGATGGTAGGAATGATTCTTTGACGTTGGTTACTAGTTTAGTTGTCTTGATGATTGTTTCTTTAATGTCTGGAGGACATTCTAAAGAGATAACTAGATCGAGGTATCCTTCTATGAAGTTAACTTCTCCCGTACGATATAAAACTAAACCAGGTAGAAGAATCTTCGTTTCTTCTTTTTCGTTTATGAGATTACTTTGGCCTGTTGACGATGATGAGTAGCAACAAAACTGGTATTCCGAAATTCATTTCGAAATATTTATACTTTATACTTTTCTTGAGTTTTGAAATTTTTAAAGGCGCCATATGTATTAATATATTTTAAAATTAAGTGGTTAGTTAAAGCGTTCTCGCGTTTTATTAACTAAACTAAATACTTTCTTAACTATAATCCGAGTTAGTTGGCTTAAAATCTAAATGTAGGAGTTTTTAAACTCAAACGTTGTATACTGCTTAATACTTAATTGTTTATTCACTAGTTAGTAGCTATTACGTACTTACCTTACTAGTTGATTTTTTACATTAGTTGCTTACTTAGCTATTACTTACTTACTTTTACTTATTTTTTGTTTTCTTAATAGAAAAGTTTTTTGATTTTCTATTTTGTATTTTATTTTTTGTATTAAAAATTGCTGTCCCCCCCCTTGTTCTGAGAGTGAGACATATTTTTAAAGGTTTCTTTATATATAAAAATGAGTAAAACTAGAACTGAATTAATCTATCTTAAGATTTATCGAATCTACATCTAAATTCTAAGATTAGATCTCCTATGAATAAGTATTAATCCCGACTAATTTCTTAAGTTTTAAGGAATGTCATACTGAAGTCCAAGCTTAATTTTCTTAAAATGAAGGAGATTCGTCCGCCAATCCGTCTAAGTTTTCCTATCCACTAAGTTATTTCCTTAACTAAGAGAAAAAAAAATTTTCAGTTACAGACGCGAAGCGAAATGTACTTTCATCAAGTCCTTAAAATTTAAAAGTATCCTTCTTAGACTAAAGGAAATAAGAAGAATCCATTCTTCAAACTTAAAGATTTTCTCTTAAATCTGGAATATACAGAGTGTCATACAAAATTGGGATGACACTAGTAACCAGGAGGCAAAATACCAAGTTTTCCCTCACGGACTGTTGGTGTTCAAATCCAATTCGACAGGTGGAAGCTGGACAGGAGTCTTCACTGTAGTCTCCGTGTTGTCACTTGCTTCGGGCTGTTGCTGTAAAGCTTGTTCCTTCATCCTTGTTTGACTTCGGGTAACTCGGGGTGTAGAATCTCTAGGACCAGTGAACAGATTATGGGGCCTATAAGAAGGGTCCTGTTTTCTGTTATCTGGGATGGAATTACCTTGGCGAAGATGATCTACAACCGGGAATGGGTAACGGCCATCTTTCACTGGGGAAGTTGGAGATTTCACAGGGGAATTTGTTCTTGGAGGGGCTCCACCATAGGCTCCATACACCTCACCTTTGTGTGCTGGTGGCTCCTGGGAAACTTCTTGAACACGGTTTTCTAGGGAAATCTCTTGCTGAATTGGGGATAAAGATGGTCTAAACTCTTTTCTCCGAACCGCAGGGGTGGAGGGAGTTTTTGGGAAGTCAATTTTTGGAGTGGAACACTTAAATTCACTGTCTGGACGCGCTCTTCCGGCGACTACATCGCTGTATCTTCTTCTTTCTACAATCTCATCGCTAAATCTTCTTTCTTCCACGGGTTTACTTTCTCTTACGGGTTTGCTTTCTCTTACGGGTTCCACCGGGGTCGGTTGTTGTACTGGAGTCGGATGGCTCCAAGAATTACTCGGTACCGGCTGAGGTGGGGGGATAGAGTAAGAGTTGTAATATTCATGCTGAGATTGTGGGGTTTGGGGAGTTGGAAAGTAGCTGTGTCCGGACTGAATTTGTGGCGTTATGGGAATTTGGAAAGAATATTGGGAAGACATTTGGTTGGTGGGAGGAGGAAGTTCTTCCACTTCATCTACTTCTTCTATTTCTTCGTCTTCTTCTATCTCTTCGTCTTCTTCCTCTTCTTCTCTCTCGGAAGGGACTCTTGGGCCTCTTCTCTGTTGTCTTTCCTCAATTCTTTGGGGCTCTTCTCTGTTGTCTTTCCTCAATTCTTTCCCTTTTTTGTTCTTTGGAGCTTAACATTTCCTCCACTGCGTGGGGATTCCAAACCCTATCATTCATAAAGTCAAAATGTGACTCAGTGAACTTTTCTGCTGGGACCACCTTAACGTTGTCTACATGAACAGGGAAGGTTCGGCCTGAATCTAAACAGCACACCATCAATTTGTTAGGTCCTCTTAAACATTGTACAATGTATGGCCCTTCGAATTTGGGACATAATTTAGAACTTTGATGGGGTGGTTTGACTGCTCTAATGAAGACATAGTCTCCTATTTTGAACTCTCTTTGTTTGGCCCTTTTATGTTGTTGCTCCAAAGTTTTTGTGGTTTCCGCTTCTAACTTCTCTCTTGCCAAAAATCTTATATGAATCGATCCCTCTCTATATCGTATCTCTTCGTCCGAAAATGAATGCTCATCTGCTCGACTTATTCACAAAAGGTGATACATAATCAGGCATCTCGTAAGGAAGTCTCTTTATATAACCTGTAAAAGGAAATGGGGAGAAGACCCTATAGATCGATTATACGCGGAATTGATAGCGATTTGGGCAAAGCTCAGGTACCTATCCCAGTCTCGGTGATTTGCATTCACGTAGTGCCGCAAGAAAGATTCAATATCAGCATTTATTCTTTCCACAACACCATTTTGGGATGGTTTGTAAGGCAAAATTTCCACCTTCTTTATCCTCCACGCCTTACATAGGTCTTTAAATACCTGACTCGTAAATTCCAAGGCATTGTCAGAGACCAACAGTTGAGGGGCACTATGCCTACATATGACCCTCTCTTGCAATGCTCTGGCACATTCTTCGCTCGTTCTCGTCTTGCAAGGCACTAATTCGACATACCGCGTCAAAACGTCGCGAAATACTAAGATGTATTTGGCTCCTGATCCTGTACAAGCTGGCAATTTTCCAATACTGTCAACATGAACGCGTGAGAAAGGTGTGTATGGCAGCGGCCATCTATTGATCTCTGCTACCGGGGGTCTAGGACCCTTAGTTCTAGCGCATGACACACATTGACTACAGTATTCCTTCACTAGCTTTTTAACACCAGGAAAATAGTATTTTTCCTCTACTCTCTTTTCAGTCCTTAGCTGCCCACCGTGGCCGCTAGCTAGTGAAGCGTGGCACTGGTCTATCACACTGTAAATCATACTGTCTGGAACATGTACAAGATAAGGTTTTGCTTCCACAGCGTAATGTAAAATGCCTTTTATTAAGATGTGTGGGTGTGTTTTGGGATTCTCTTCGGCCCATTTTACCAATTTTCCTACACGGGGACATTTCTCTTGTTCTTTGATGAAATTTTCCCGACTCAAAGCAAAATCTATTCGAGGGAACTTTTCCGTTGTTTCTGCTTTCTCTGCTTTCTCTGTTTCCGCTATTTCTTTGACCAGGAACACATTAGATGCCGGATGCCTACTCAGATAGTCTGGGGCAACGTTATTCTTTCCTTTTTTATACACTATGGTGGGTGAGAAACTGTTTACTAAGAGATTCCATCGAGCTAAACGGCCGGTCTGCTGTTTATTTCGGAAAATAAAGCAGAGAGGTTGGTTGTCGGTGATGATAGTGACTTTTAGCCGAAGATGGTGTTCTTAAACTTTTGCAAGCAGAACACCACGGCTAAACTTCCTTCTCGATCGTATTCATTTAATTTAACTTCACTTCCTCTGAGTACCCGGGACACAAAAGATAAAGGTTTCTCTTTCCCTTCATCTGTCAGTTGGTACAACACTCCCCCTCTCCCGTAATTACTAGCGTCTGTGTTCACGAAGAATTCCTTGCGGTAATCAGGGAAAGTTAGTTGTGGCTGCACCACCAGTTTCTCTTTCAAAGTGTCGAAAGCTTGTTGTTGTTTTTCCGTCCAAAGGAAAGGGACATTTTTCTTTATTAAATCATACAAAGGTTGTGCTACTGCGGCAAAGTCCTTTATGAGGAAGCGAAAATAAGAGAAGAAACCAAGTAGACTCTGTGTTTCCTTCACATTTGTAGGAGGGACGAAACTCTTCATTGTTTCTACTTTGGCCGGATCTGGGCTAATTCCATGTCTTCCTATCTTGAATCCCAGGTACAAAACGGCTGATTGGAGGAAAACTTACATTTTGATAATTTTATTCTCAGCTTATTTTCTCTGAAAGCGGCGAGTACTTTCCTCAAATTTTCGAAGTGTTCGGTCACGTTTCTGCCCAGGATCAAAACGTCGTCTAGATAGACTTGTGCGACGGGTCCTAATAAGTGGTTTAACCCTTTCGCTGCTGGGGACTTCAACGTTGTAGTCACGAGTAATTGTCTTTAGTATGACTGATGCCGACTACGTGTCGTCATAAATCGTATTCGTTCTATACGAAGTTCAGTTATGAACTCTTTGGTTTCCTCTCTTGATTTACGTTATACTACATTTATCTTGTGACCTTTGGCAATTTTAAGACCTGTTTGAGTATATAAATCCTGGCCCCGCCTTCGACTATAGTTAGTATGAACCAAGCGCCATCAGCATGCAGATGTTTCAAAGCTCGGTTTTATTGAAAATTAGGCTTATTATTCTATATGCTGGGTGGATTTTTTTCATTGTATCCCCCTTATCCCCCATCCCAATGACTTTCTTCTATACTTGGGAGCCCCTCACAATCTATTTCTTTTCTTTCCTCCCCCTTACCCCACCCCCTTACCCAACCCCAATGTTTACAAAATTTCTTCATTTTATCTTACTTTCGTACATTTTGCTTTCTCTTTCAGAAAGGATTTTCATCATGTCCTATCTTCTCTCTCTCTCTCTCTCTCTCTCTCTCTCTTATATATATATATATATATATATATATATAATATATATAATATATTATATTATATATTATATATATATATATATATAATATAATTATAATATATAATATTATATATATATATATATAATATTATATATATATAATATATATAAGGAATAGGAAAATATTTAAATTTATCGCAAGCGGATTTATTTTTTACAAATTATTATTCGGTATATATATATATATATATATATATATATATATATATATATATATATATATATATATATATATATAGATATATATATATATATATATATATATATATATATAAATGAAGCAAAATAAATACAAACGCTGACCCAGCGCTGACACAGCGAAGACAAATAAATATGTGCGTATTTCTACCGTCATGAGCGGGTACACACGCTGACTCAGCTGGCGCAGCTAAAGGGTTAAGGCCATAGTCATCGTGCGGGCATAAATTGGAATATGGGCTGAATGTATCCCCTATTACGAAGGGGGCACATATTGAACATATGTACTGAATGCCATCAATTTTTGCGTCCCCTCCTCTATCTCCAAGGCGTTGTATGCGTCCAGTAAATCTACAGACGTAAAAACCGTGTTACCCCCTAGGGATGTAAAAATCTCGTCGATTGAAGGTAGAGGAAATACGTCCTGAACGCTATGGGAGTTGAGGTACCTGTAATCCAAACACACCCTTGGTTTCGGACTATTCTTTTTAGCCACAACCAGCAACGGGGAAGAATGGGGGCTGTACCCTGCTTTGATGTACCCCTTTTTTAGTTGCGAGTCGGTTGAAATCATTCGATTCCTGTAAGTAGCGTGCCGTAATCTGTATTGTTTTTCGAAAAATACATTTCGGGGGCATCGGGTAACAGCTCAATCTTAAATTTCTGAAGCGGACAGACTGGCGACGCATCACTCATCTGAGTGCCAATACATCATGGTAGTCCATGAGGAGCTCGAGCAATCCTCTATACTCTGGCTTTCTTAGAAGACAGTTTTCTGCATCTTCTTTTGACATTTTCGCTTCTATGATTTCTTTGTACACCTTCCTTAACTCTGTCTTCGTAAGACCTTTTGAGCAGGTGGCTACATTAGCAGAAACTGTTCTCTGGTGTCCTCTTACGTCTGTGCCTCTCTTGATCTGTTTGCTAATAATCGGATACCCTTCTCCTAGGGTCGCACCTTTGTGTAGGCAAATCAATTGGTCACTCAAATTGATATAACTGAGGATAACTGTGTTATCCCTCACTGGACTAATTGTATTGGCCACATACAATGGTCCCATGGTGAAAGCTGGTGTCATTAAACACTTTCGCTCCAGCTCAAAATCATTTTGAGTTTCAGGTCGGAGCTTTAGATATCCGCATGATTGACTAGGTAAAACAGTCTTCTCGATTACCTTCAAATTTATCTTGATTTCTTCGTCAATCACCAAATGACCATCTTCTTCATGGTCGTCGCTCTCTAAAGCTTCCAAATCTTCGGACGGGCCCAAATTTTCTTCCATAGCTGAGGGAGTGTGCTTGAGTCTGGGTCTGGCCCCTCGAGAATCAGCGCTGCGATGAGTGAGGGGTGGGTTCGCGAGGCCCACCTTGTCTCTTTTCATCTTGTCTGGCTCCACTTGAGCTTCTCCTTTCAAGGCAATTTCCCTATCTCTTTTCCCTTGTATAGGTGCTGGCAGCTTCTTTGAAATTCGAACTGAAGAGGTTGTCTTCCCCCTCTGGGACACAGACAAATCGACCTTCCTATAGGAGCGAGGTTCTACCGCGGCGTGTACGTTATTAACTGACCAGACGGCCTCCCTATGAGAAAGATGCTTACCCGCGTTGCGTACGTTATTAACTGGCAAGGCGGCCTCCCTACGAAAAAGATGCTGATCCGCGTTGCGTGCGCTTTTAGCTGGCAAGGCGGTCCCCTTAGGAAAAAGATGCTTATCCGCAGCACGTGCGGGTGTTTTAGCGAAAATTTGGTTCGAATCCTTTGTTCCCCCCCCTCTCGGCCCTCGGGCCGGGGGCAACTGCTCCTCCTTTTTCTTGAGGTCCCTTATTACTTTAAGATTCCCTCCAGAAACTTCTCTAACCAAATAAATTCCGAGTGGATCGGCAAAGATCGGAATGTCTATCTCTCTACCTTCCATGATAGACATTTTTGCTGAAAAGAAGTTTAAAGTTATGGGAATGTTAGACAAAACGTTGCTACCCAAAAGAATATCCCAACTATTTTCTCCATCTAAATCACTCACTTGGAATGTAGTAAGGTAATGCTTTTTATGTAGGCGAAGATATAACTGTATTTCTCCCTTTAATACCGTTGGCTTACTGTTCACCCCCTGTACTACTAAATCGGTCTTCCGGAGGGCTACTTTAAAGTTTCCCTCTTTTTCCAATTGTTTGAGCCGCCGGGCGGTGACAATACTAATACTGGATCCTGTATCAACCAAAACTTTGGTTTTCGCCTCCTTACTACTTATAGATGGAGTCAGGTAGACATTTGTATAAAAGTGTCGTCCCAGCCTAAAAGATTGCTGTACGACTTCCTTTTCTTTCTGCTTATTTCTCCTAGCTTCCCATCTCTTCTCTCTTTCTTTAAACTTTCTTCTCACACGTCTCCTCTCTTCGCCCGATTCTAAAAATTTTCTTTCTCTATCCTATCTTGAGGATGAGAAAGTTCTCCTTCATACATCTCATCACCATACTCCACTACTTCATTCACCTCAAAATCTCTCGGCTGGCTCTCAGCCATATACACTCTCGCGTTGGTCTTTACCTTCCCATCTGGGGCTTTGTACCCTCCCTTTTTCTTGGGAAAGGTACTGGGCCCTCGCCTGTCTGGTTTGTAAGACTCTAGCTTTCCCACTCTTACTCCTTTTTCCATATCGAACTTGCTGTTGTATGGAGTGAACATCAGAGGGGTTTCTGGGGTAGGTTTCCAGGGCGGTGCTCCTCTACACTTAGGCTGCGACCCCCTTCTGTGGTATGCCATGCATTCTCGGCAGTACGGCCATTCCCAGCGGCAAGCTTGGGACGAATGACCCACCGTCTCGCAAAAGAAGCACACCGGATGTTCTCTCAACTCCTGGGCGGACATCTTCTTTAGGAAGCCCTTAAACTTCGGTGTGACATACCCCTGTCTTCACTTTCTTCTCTTTTCTTTAAAAGATTACTCAACTTCACCTATATTCTCTCCTCCTTTGAGGAGTGTTGCTGGTTCTCACCTCCTCCCTGCCCCTTTCCTCATACCTTGGCTTATGAAAAGGTTCCCTGTTGTCCCTGTATGAATTATTAACTCCAACCCCCTGTCTCCCTCCCGGTTCCTCTTTTGCCCAAAATACCCTAGTGGTGCGGGCCTCATTCGGTCTTCTATTCTCATCTTTTAATAAGGCTCCATTTTTGAAATTTGAGATAACTTTTCTATCAATTCATTTAAGTTCATCTCTGTATCGAATACCCTAAGGATCTTCTCTCGTAATCGTTCTCCATCTCTTCTTTCATTTACGTTTTGAATGTTCCCTGTAACCAAAATGTTTATCTGCCTTGAGTTGAACATGGCTTTATCATCCAGATCGTGAAGGCGGCTCTGATATTTATACAACCGTTCTTTCAACTCTAACACAAAATCAGTATAGATTTGAGTCTCTCATCTCGTCTATATTCTAAGAATCCAACCAGAGCTCAGAAAATCGTTTTTCCTCTTCCGGTTGTAAGAAAAGTTTTCAACTGCGCGAGAAAATCTTCTAATTTATGGTGAATTTTGAGAAACTATTTTTCCTCTGAGAAAACGTATTTTCTAGCTTATCTGTTCTGGTCGGATTGATATTGCTGGACTTTTGCGAAAGTGAGCTTTTGACTTTCAGTAGTGGCCTTAAAGCATCTAGGTTCTCATTTCACGAAGTGACGAAGTCTGTGATACAAGATTCCTTTCCATGTTCTTGTTTTCAAATGTTTGCCAAATAATTTCAAATTTTCGGGAATTGATGGGAAAGCTGTATTAAACAGGTTAGTTGGGTAATAGGGGACTCCAAATGGTTGTGGAGGCATATAGGGATAACCTTGCCATGCTCCAGGGTAAGGTGGTGGTTGGTTAGGCATGGGGTAATTACCAGGTGGCATGCCTGCGTAATAGAAAGGTTGGGGCATCGTCCCCGTGGGTAAAAACCCATAAGTTGAGTTGTTCTGTCCTGCTGGAACACCTTCGTTGGTGTTTCCTCCCATAACTCCTCCTGTGAGGACGCTTGCCTGTTGTTGAGTGTTGTTAGGTCCAGCAGGGGTTTGGACTGATCCTATGGCTTGGTTTTGGATCGCTGGAGGGTCTCCTGTCCCCCATGGGGAGGTGTTCGGTATCTCTACACCCTCCCACTTGCTCTCATCGGGGTTATGAGTTTCAAACCCACCCCAATTTCTGCGAGGTTTTCTTTTAACAGCAGTGTCAGCAGTAGCAGGTTTTAACTGGAGGTTCAAGGTATTGTCCAGCGCAACCGTTTTTTGCATATATGGTGGAGTTCCGACCTGTGGGGGAGGGGCTCCCTCCCTTACTACTTGGGATGTCTGGCTAAGAAGAGCGGTGTAGGGGTTCTGACTGGCCCTTGTGTCTAAAGGAGCGTGGGCAGGGGGAACCCCTATGGGAGGTTGTCCCCCCCTTTGGGTTACAGGCGTTTCATCTCCACCCCCCCCTCCGGTTGCTTGCTCTAGGTCATGACCTTCATCCTTACTACCCTCATTCACCCCGAGATTCTCTTCATCTCTCTCTTCGTCAGCAGCACCGTTATCTCCTATCTCCGAAATTGGTTTCTCCGCCATTTTGTTTTTTCGTAATCACAAAATGATGCACAATACGTCGGTATGACACTTGACTATCTCTACTGTATGCGTGCTAAAGCAGTGTCAACTAGTGTTGGAACTATAAATGTTGTCTGCGGACCCTCTCGATACTACTATATATATATATATATATATATTTATATAGATTTTTATTAAATTGCGAAAAATAGTTGTAGGTGGTTCCCAATATTTAACCTATAATGTCAAAATGGTGGAAAACTCAACAGAAAAAATGTTGTCCGCAGATCTCATATGCTACTACTTCTACTACTCAGACTGTTCTTTTACTACTATGCGATGTTTATTTCACCTAATTAAGGTGTTTTAAACAGAAAATCTCCATAAAATTTTTTCGTTTTTTCCCAACC
>JABUQX010122441.1:22500-47500 GCA_015478945.1 Trachelipus rathkii | reverse complement strand
TTTTAATTACTCTATATATATATACTATATATATATATAAGCGGCGTCGTCTCTTGTATCATATATATATATAGTATATACTATATATTATTATATATATATATATATATTATATATAATATATATATTATATGTATATATACTATATATATCTAATCTATGAGAGAAGTACCGCCTCATACTAATTGACTATATCGTCCGAATCAGGTTCTCCTGAGGAAGACATCATTCCCAAAAGCTAATTAAAAAATTAAGATAATTTAATACTATTATATAATTATATATATATTATATATATTATATAATTGACGTTAAATAAATTTGGTTTCTTTCTATAAGGGGCTTAGTATTAAGTATAATTTAAAGATTATATATATATATATATATATATATAGGAGACAAGTTAAGTTGGGAAAAAACGAAAAAATTTTATGAAGATTTTCTGTTTAAAACACCTCAATTAGGTGAAATAAACATCGCATAGTAGTAAAAAGATAGTCTGAGTAGTAGAAGTAGTAGCATACGAGATCTGCGGACAACATTTTTTCTGTTGAGTTTTTCACCAGTGTGACACTGTTGATTAAGTATTGGGAACCTCCCACAACCATTTTTCGCAATTTAGTAAAATTCTATATAAATATATATATATATATATATATATATATATATATAGTAGTGAAGAGGGGGTCCGCAGACAACATTTATAGTTCCAACACTAGTTAACATAGCTGTTTGAGAGCATACAGGAGAGATAGTTAAGAGTCATACCGACCTAGTGTGCACTATTTTGTGATTACGAAAAAACAAAATGGCGGAGAATCCAATTTCGGAGATAAGAAATACGGGTGCTGCTGACGAAGGGAGAGATGATGAGAATCTTGAAGTGAATGAGGGTAGTAATGATGAAGGTCATGACCTAGAGCAAGCAACCGGAGGGGGGGGTGGAGATGAAACGCCTGTAACCCAAAGGGGGGGACAACCTCCCATAGGGGTTCCCCCTACCCACGCTCCTTTAGACACAAGGGCCAGTCAGAACCCCTACACCGCTCTTCTTAGCCAGACATCCCAAGTAGTAAGGGAGGGAGCCCCTCCCCAGGTTCGCAGACTCCAACCAATATGCAGAAAAACGGATTTTGCGCTTGGGACAACACCTTAAATCTCCAGCTAAAAACCTGCTTACTCGAAGATTACCGCTGTTAGAGAGAAAACCTCGACAGAAATTGGGGTGGGTTTTTGAACTCATAACCCTCGATGAAGCAAGTGGAGGGTGTGAGAATACCGAACACCTCCCAATTGGGGACAGAGACCCCCAGCGATCCAAAACCAAGCCATAGGATCAGCCCAAACCCCTGCTGGACCTAACAACACTCAACAACAGGCAAGCGTCCTCACAGGAGGAGTTATGGGAGGAAACACCAAAAGGTGTTCCAGCAGGACAGAACAACTCACATTATGGGTTCTTACCCACGGGGACGATGCCCAACTTTCTATTACGCAGGGTGCCACCGGTATTACCCATGCCTAGACCAACCACCACCTTACTCTGGATCATGGCAACCGGTTTCCCTATATGCCTCACCCAGCCTTTGGACGTCCCTATTTACCCAACTAACTTGTTTTAAATACCGCCTCCCAACGATTCCCGAAAATTTGAAATTATTTGGCAAACATTTGAAAACAAGAACATGGAAAGGAATCTTTGTATCCAGACTTCGTCACTTCGTTGAATGAGAAGCTAGAATGCCTTTAGGCCCACTAACGGGAAAGTCAAAAAGATCACTTTCCGCAAAGTCAGCAATTCATCCGACCAGAACAGTGAGGCTAGAAAATACGTTCTCAGAGAAAATAGTTTTTCAAAATTCACTAAATTAGAAGATTTTCTCGCGCAGTTGAAAACTTTTCTACAACCGGAGGAGAGGAAAACGATTTTCGAGCTCTGGTTGGATTTCTTAGAATATAGAAGAGAGAGAGACTCAATCTTTACTGATTTCGTGTTAGAGTTGAAAGAACGGGTTAACGAAGTATCAGAGCCGCCTTCATGATCTGGATGATAAAGCAATATTCAACTCAAGGCAGATAAACCTATTGGTTACAGGCAAGATCATTCAAAACGTAAATGAAAGAAGAGATGGAGAACGATTACGAGAGAAGATCCTTAGGGTATTCGATACAGAGATGAACTTAAATGAATTGATAGAAAAGTTATCTCAAATTTCAAATGGAGCTTTATTAAAAGATGAGAATAGAAGACCGAATGAGGCCCGCACCACTAGGGTATTTTGGGCCAAAGAAGAACCGGGAGGGAGACAGGGGGTGGGAGTTAATAATTCATACAGGGACAACAGGGAACCTTTTCATAAGCCAAGGTATGAGGAAAGGGGCAGGGAGGAGGTGAGAACCAGCTACACTCCTCAAAGGAGGAGAGATGAGGTGAAGTTGAGTAATACTTTTCAAAAGAAAAGAGAAGAAGTGAAGACAGGGTATGTCACACCGAAGTTTAAGGGCTTCCTAAAGAAGATGTCCGCCCAGGAGTTGAGAGAACATCCGGTGTGCTTCTTTTGCGAGACGGTGGGTCACTCGTCCCAAGCTTGCCGCTGGGAATGGCCTTACTGCCGAGAATGCATGGCATACCACCGAAGGGGGTCGCAGCCTAAGTGTAGAGGAGCACCACCCTGGAGACCTACCCCAGAAACCCCTCTGATGTTCACTCCATACAACAGCAAGTTCGATATGGAAAAAGGGGTAAGAGCGGGAAAGCTAGAGTCTTACAAACCAGACAGGCGAGGGCCCAGTACCTTTCCCAAGAAAAAGGGAGGGTACAAAGCCCCAGATGGGAAGGTAAAGACCAACGCGAGAGTGTATATGGCTGAGAGCCAGCCGAGAGATTTTGAGGTGAATGAAGTGTTGGAGTATGATGATGGGATGTATGAAGGAGAGCTTTCTCATCCTCAAGATAGGATAGAGAAAGAAAATTTTTAGAATCGGGCGAAGAGAGGAGACGTGCGAGAAGAAAGTTTAAAGAAAGAGAGAAGAGATGGGAAGCTAGGAGAAATAAGCAGGAAGAAAAGGAAGTCGTACAGCAATCTTTTAGGCTGGGACGACACTTTTATACAAATGTCTACCTGACTCCATCTATAAGTAGTAAGGAGGCGAAAACCAAAGTTTTGGTTGACACAGGATCCAGTATTAGTATTGTCACCGCCCGGCGGCTCAAACAATTGGAAAAAGAGGGAAACTTTAAAGTAGCCCTCCGGAAGACCGATTTAGTAGTACAGGGGGTGAACAGTAAGCCAACGGTATTAAAGGGGGAAATACAGTTATACCTTCGCCTACATAAAAAGCATTACCTTACTACATTCCAAGTGAGTGATTTAGATGGAGAAAATAGTTGGGATATTCTTTTGGGTAGCAACGTTTTGTCTAACATTCCCATAACTTTAAACTTCTTTTCAGCAAAAATGTCTATCATGGAAGGTCGAGAGGTAGACATTCCGATCTTTGCCGATCCACTCGGAATTTATTTGGTTAGAGAAGTTTCTGGGGGGAACCTTAAAGTAATAAGAGACCTCAAGAAAAAGGAGGAGCAGTTGCCCCAGGCCCGAGGACCGAGAGGGTGGGGAACAAAGGATTCGAACCAAATTTTCGCTAAAACACCAGCACGTGCTGCGGAAAAGCATCTTTTTCCTAAGAGGACCGCCTTGCCAGCTAAAAGCGCACGCAACGCGGATCAGCATCTTTTTCGTAGGGAGGCCGCCTTGCCAGTTAAAAACGTACGCAACGCGGATAAGCATCTTTCTCGTAGGGAGGCCGCCTGGCCAGTTAAAAACGTACACGCCGCGGTAGAACCTCGCTCATATAGGAAGGTCGATCTGTCTACATCCCAGGAGGGGAAGACAGCCTCTTCAACACGAACTTCGAACAGGCAGCTAGTGCCTAGACAGGGAAAAAGAGATAGGGAAATTGCATTGAACGGAAAAGCTCATGCTGAGACAGACAAGGTGAAAAGAGAGACAGGGTGGACTTGCGCAACTCCACCCCTCGCTCATCACAGTGCAGATTCCAGGGGAGCCAGATCCAAACTCAAGCATACTCCCTCAGTATTGAAAGAAAATTTGGGCCAATCCGAAGATTTGGAAGCTTTAGAGAGCGATGACCATGAGGAAGATGGCCATTTGATGATTGATGAAGAAATTAAGATAAAGTTAAAGGTAATTGAGAAGATTGTTTTGCCTAGTCAATCATGCGGATATCTAAAGCTCCGACCTGAAACTCAAAATGATTTTGAACTCGAGCGAAAGTGCATAATGACTCCAGCGCTTACCAAAGGACCGCTGTACGTCGCGAACACAATTAGCCCGGTGAGAGATAACACAGTTATCCTCAGTTACATCAATTTGAGTGACAAATCATTTTATTTGAATAAAGGTGTGAATCTAGGTGAAGGGTATCCGATTATTAGCAAACCAAAAGGGAGAGGCACAGACGAAAGAGGACACCAGAGAACAGTTTCTGCTAATGTAGCCACTTGCTCAAAGGGTCTTACGAAGACAGAGTTAAGGAAGGTCTACAAAGAAATCATAGAAGCGAAAATGTCAAAAGAAGATGCAGAAAACTGTCTTCTAGAAAAGCCAGAGTACCTAGAGGAATTGCTCGAGCTCCTCATGGACTACCACGATGTATTGGCACTAGATGATGATGCTGTTCCAAGTCTGTCCGGCTTCAGGAAATTTAAGTTGAGCTGTCTACGCGCGCCCCGAAGTAATTTTTCGAAAAACAATACAGATGTACCGCACCGCTACTTCAGGACATCGATGATTTCACCGATTCCGCACTGGAAAAAAAGGGTACATCAAAGCAGGGTACAGCCCCCATTCTTCCCCGTTGCTGTTGTGGCTAAAAAGAATAGTCCGAAACAAGGGTGTGTTTGATTAACGCAGGTACCTCACGTTCCCATGAGCGTTACAGCGACGTATTTCCTCGTACCTTCTACTCGCGAAGACTTTTTGACATCCCTACGGGGGTAACACGCGTTTTTTACGTCTGTAGATTTACTGGATGCCATACAACGCCTTGGAGATAGAGGAGGGGACGCAAAAATTGATGGCATTTAGGACGAGGAAGGGCCTCTGGTGTCCCACTCGCTTGATGTTCGGTCATAAAAATGCTCCTAGCATTTATGCCCGCACGATGACTGCCTTAAACCACCTCTTAGGACCCGTCGCACAAGTCTATCTAGACGACGTTTTGATCCTGGGCAGGAAAGTGACCGTACACTTCGAAAATTTGAGGAAAGTACTCGCTGCTTCAGAGAAATAAGCTGAGATAAATTATCAAAGATGTCCATGTTTCCTCCAAAATCAGCGTTTTGTCACCTGGGATTCAGAGATAGGAGACAATGGAATTAGTCCCAGATCCCGGCCAAGTGAAACAATGAAGAGTTCGTCCCTCTACAAATGGTAAAGGAGAACAGAGTTTACTTGGTTTTCTTCTTTATTTTTCGCTTCTCATAAAGGACTTTTGCCGCGGTAGCAACAACCTTGTACGATCTGCTAAAGAAAAATGTCCCTTTCCTTTGGACGAAAAAAAACAACAACAAGCTTTCGACACTTTGAAAGAGAAACTAGTAGTACAGCCACAACTAACTTTCCCTGATTACAGCAAAGAATTCTTCGTGAATACAGACGCCAGTAATTACGGAATAGGAGGAGTGTTGTACCAACTGACAGATGAAGGGAAAGAGAAGCCGTTAAGTTTCGTGTCCCGGACACTCAGGGGCAGTGAGTTAAACTATGATACGATCGAAAAAGAATGTTTAGCCGTGGTGTTCTGCTTGCAAAAGTTTAAGAACACCATCTTCGGCTATACAAGGTCACTATCATCACCGACAACCAACCTCTCTGCTTTATTTTTAGAAATAAGCAGCAGACCGGCCGTTTAGCTCGATGGAATCTCTTAGTAAACAGTTTCTCACCCACCATAGTGTATAAAAAAGGAAAGAATAACGTTGCCCCAGACTATCTGAGTAGGCATCCGGCATCTAATGTGTTCCTGGTCAAAGAAATAGCGGAAACAGAGAAAGCAGAGAAAGCAGAAACAACAGAAAAGTTCCCTCGAATAGATTTCGCTTTGAGTCGGGAAAATTTCATCAAAGAACAAGAGAAATGTCCCCGTGTAGGAAAATTGGTAAAATGGGCCGAAGAGAATCCCAGAACACACCCACACATCTTAATAAAAGGCATCTTACATTACGCTGTGGAAGCAAAACCTTATCTTGTACATGTTCCAGACAGTATGATTTACAGTGTGATAGACCAGTGCCACGCTTCACTAGCTAGCGGCCACGGTGGGCAGCTAAGGACTGCAAAGAGAGTAGAGGAAAAATACTATTTTCCGGGTCATGCGCTAGAACTAAGGGTCCTAGACCCCCGGTAGCAGAGATCAATCGATGGCCGCTGCCATACACACCTTTCTCACGCGTTCATGTCGACAGTATTGGAAAATTGCCATCTTGTACAGGATCAGGAGCCAAATACATCTTGGTATTTCGCGACGTTTTGACACGGTATGTCGAATTAGTGCCTTGCAAGACGAGAACAAGCGAAGAATGTGCCAGAGCATTGCAAGAGAGGGTCATATGTAGACATAGTGCCCCTCAACTGCTTGTCTCTGATAATGCCTTAGAATTTACGAGTCAGGTATTTAAAGACCTATGTAAGGCGTGGAGGATAAAGAAGGTGGAAATTTTGCCTTACAAACCATCCCAAAATGGTGTTGTGGAAAGAATAAATGCTGATATTGAATCTTTCTTGCGGCACTACGTGAATGCGAATCACCGAGACTGGGATAAGTACCTGAGCTTTGCCCAAATCGCTATCAATTCCGCGTATAATCGATCTATAGGGTCTTCTCCCCATTTCCTTTTACATGGCTACATAAAAAGGCTCCCTTACGAGATGCCTGATTATGTATCACCCTTTGTGAACAAGTCCGAGAAGATGAGATTCATTTCGGACGAAGTAGATACGATAGTAGAGAGGATCGATTATATAAGAGATTTGGCAAGAGAGAAGTTAGAAGCGGAAACCACAAAAACTTTGGAGCAACAACATAAAAGGGCCAAACAAAGAGAGTTCAAAATAGGAGACTACGTCTTCATTAGAGCAGTCAAACCACCCCATCAAAGTTCTAAGTTATGTCCCAAATTCGAAGGGCCATACATTGTACAATGTTTAAGAGGACCTAACAAATTGATGGTGTGCTGTTTAGATTCAGGCCGAACCTTCCCTGTTCATGTAGACAACGTTAAGGTGGTCCCAGCAGAAAAGTTCACCGAGTCACATTTTGACTTTATGAATGATGAAGTTTGGAACCCCCACGCAGTGGAAGAAATGTTAAGCTCCAAAGAACAAAAAAGGGAAAGAATTGAGGAAAGACAACAGAGAAGAGACCCAGGAGTCCCTTCCGAGAGAGAAGAAGAAGAAAGAGGAGAAGAGGAGGAAGAAGACGAAGAGGTAGAGAAGACGAAGAGATAGAAGAAGACGTAAGAAATAGAAGAGAGTAGATGAGTGGAAGAACTTCCTCTCCCATAATCAAATGTTTCCCAAGATATTCTTTCAAAAATTCCCATAACGGGCCACAAATTAGTCGGACACAGCTACTTTCAACCCCCCATTCCCACAATCTCAGCAAAGGGATAGCTACAACTCTGTACCCTATCCCCCCACCTCACCGGTACGAATAGTATCAATTCCTGAGTCAATCGCGACTCCCGTACAACAGCCGACCCGGTGGAACCCGTAAGAGAAAGTAAACCCATGGAAGAAAGAAGATTTAGGATGAGATTTGGAGAAAGAAGAAGATACAGCGATGTACGTCGTCGGAAGAGCGCGTCCAGACAGTGAATTTAAGTGTTCCACTCCAAAGATTGACTTCCCAAAAACTCCCTCCAACCTTGCGTTCGGAGAAAAGAGTTTAGACCATCTTTATCCCCTATTCAGCAGGAGATTTCCCTTAGAAAACCCTGTTCAAGAAATTTCTCAGGAGCCACCAGCACACGAAAGGTGAGGTGTATGGAACTATGGTGGAGCCCCCTCCAACGCACAAATTCGCCCTGTGAAACTCTCCAATTCCAGTAAAAGCTGGCCACTACCATTTCCCCCGTCGTAGATTCATTCCTGAAGGATTCATCCCAATAACAGAAAACAGACCTTCTTACCGGCCTATAAATCTTGTTTCACTGGTCCTAGAGATTATACACCGAGTTACCCGATCAAACAAGATGAAGGTACAGCTTTACAGCAACAGCCCGAAGCAAGTGACAACACAGAGACTACAGCGACTCCTGTCCAGCTTCCACCTGTCGAATTGGATTTGAACACCACAGTCCGTGGAGGGAAAACTTGGTATTTGCCTCCTGGTTACTAGTTCGTCCCAATTTTGTATATACTTCTGTATATTCCTAGATTTAAGAGAATTCTTTTAGTTTGTAGAATGGATTCTTCTTATTCTGTTAGTCTAAGAAGGATACTTTTAATTTTAAGGACTTGATGAAAGTACATTTCGCTTCGCGTCTGTACTAAATTTTTTTTTCTTAGTTAAGAAATACTTAGTGGATTAGGAAAAAACATTAGACTGGATTAGTCGACGATCGTCATAAATTTAAGAAAATTAGCTTGGATTAGTAATTATTCTTATAAATTTAAGAAAATTAGTCGGGATTAATACTTATTCATAGGAGATCTAATCTTAGAATTTAGATGTAGATTCGATAAATCTTAAGATAGACTTAATTCATTCTAGTTTTACCTAATTTTTTATATATAAGAAACCTTTAAAAATATGTTTACTCTCACAACAAGGGGGGGGAAAGCAATTTTTAATACAAAAATTAAATAGCAAAAATAGAAAATCCAAAAAAAAAAACTTTTCTATAAGACAAACAAAATTAAGTAAAAGTAAGTAGTATAGCTAAAGTAAGCACTAAGTACAAAAATCAACTAGTAAGTAAGTAAGTAATATCACTAACTAGTAAATAACATTAAGTATTAAGCAGTATACAACGTTGAGTTTAAAAACTCCTCAATTTAAGATTTTAAGCCAATAACTCGATTATAGTAAGAAAGTAAGTTTAGTTACGTTTAAAACGCGAAACGCTTCAACTAACCACGTTAAGTTTTCAAATATTAATGAACATAGGCGACCTTTAAAAAATTTTAAAGCCCAAGAAAAGTATGAAAGTAATACAATATTTCAGATAATGAATTTCGGAATAACCAGTTTTGTTTTACTCATCATCGTATCCACAGGCAAAGTAATCTCATAAACGAAAAAG
This sequence comes from Trachelipus rathkii, assembly GCA_015478945.1. Taxonomy (NCBI): domain Eukaryota; kingdom Metazoa; phylum Arthropoda; class Malacostraca; order Isopoda; family Trachelipodidae; genus Trachelipus; species Trachelipus rathkii. The sequence goes on along the minus strand of JABUQX010122441.1, from coordinate 38,169 downwards.
ACGAAACGAAGATCTACCTGGTTAGTTCTATATCGTACGGGAGAAGTCAACTTCATAGAAGGATCACTCGATCTAATTATCTCCTTAGAACATGTCCTCATCAGACATTAAAGAACAAATCATTAGACAACTAACTAGTAACGAACGTCAAGGAATCATTCCTACCAATCGTTCGAAACCACGTTTCACACAATGTTTCAAACATCAAAGGCGCACCAAAGGGAATTCAAAGCTAATGACCACTCCGAGTAAAGTGTTAAAGCCCAGAAATTAAACGAAGTAAGTGAATTGCCTTGGATCTCTGCAAGATCAAAAAGGAAGTGAACCGCTTTGGAATTCGGAGGAGACGTCCTCTACGGCCTGTTTCACTGCTACCGATAAACAGCAAAATCTCCCTCTAAAGAAGATCAACATTTTAGGTAATTATGCCTCTACCTCAAACTTATTGATTACTGAATTAAAGGAACAGTTGAAAAGCGAATACTCGTACTTTAATAAACTTAGGGATAGCTTCAAAAATTAATTGAATTCAAATAGTCCTAAGTGCTCGCACAATATTAAATAAACCAATTGGGAGTATCAGGGCGTTAATAATTTAATTGAACCAACATTTCATAACATCCATCAAATCCACCAATTAGTGATAAATTCCACTCCAACTCGCTAAAAACAAAATAACAACTCGCAACTTTTCTTCTCCCATTTCCTATTGCTTTTGTAGCTAGATGAACAAAGAAACAAACTTCACACAGTCATCTCCTCTAGAAACAAAAACACTATCAAGTTGTTTTAGACCTACTCTTGGACTCCAATCTGCAGTGCTAGCCTTACGAACTATCACTCTAATGTCCTTTCATGCTCAGTAGAAATTTCCATCCATATAAACTTTATACCTTTTCCTACTCATCTTCCTTTAAATCAATCTTTAGTTAGAGTCATGTACAACGACCCAAATAATTACTTCTTTGTGAATTATGGAAATCGGAGATACACTTATCTTAAGGAATCGGCACACGATCTCTGTCGACATGTAGGCCAATTAGCCGTTTGTCCCCAGTCCCAAGTGTTTGCTTCCATTGATGATCAGTCTTGTTTACTATCTTTAATCTTGAATTTCGCACTGCCCTATCGTAGAATACAAGTCTGTAGAACCGTATACTGTCACTTTAGGACATTTCATCCTTATTTCTTTTTCAGAAAAAACTAGGGCTTCCATCGCATGTGAGAAACCCAATTCTATCCAGCATGTCTATGACTATGTCTTTACTATTCCTCACGGATGTGCTTTCATTTCTTCTAAATTTCAGTTTAAGAACCCTATCCACCTAGAAAAGAATATAACACTTTCTTCCTTGATTTCTTATTCTGATCACGTCTTATTCAACTTTTTATCTCACGTTGCTCTTTACGTAACATTTCTTCTGTTTTGTCCCTAAGTGTTCAAGCCTTAACAAGAAATTCATGTGGAATCAAAGTACTGAGATCATTAACCAATCAATGCCCCTTTCTCACACCGTCATTTTCCTCAACTCCCAATGTCATTTCATATATTGGAGGAGGAACCTCTGGACGATCTTTTTCCTCATCGTTCTTGTCATAGCATATTTCTTTGACTAAAAGAAGTATTCCTTTGCAATTGTGCATATGCCAAAGGTATCCCACAACTTGAAAGCAATCCCACTTCAGCGCCTTCCAACATCTAATGTACGAATCCAAACTAGCAACCTGAAGATGCTACCTTTAACATAACCTAGGTTCAGATAAGATTCGGATCCAACTCCCCGCAGCTCTGTCCAACGCGTTGTCTTTACTTGCCAAGAAAGACCTCCTATGCCTCTTCCTAACCCTCGAGCTATTTACCTCTTCTGAAAACCAAGTGACGTATTCTAATTGAAATCAATCTTAACGTTCAAGTTTCTCTCTAAGGGGGGGGGGTCTTTATCGTACTTGCTTCACAATTACTCTTTACTTCGAATGCATACCATATTTGGTAAGCTATGCATTGGTGAAAATTAGAATGCGTCATACTCCAAGAATCCTTTGCTTGCAAACCAACGCAATACTTACAAGTATGGCCTTGTAAATGAGTTGGGCGCTGGTCGTTTCCTCTCGGTTACAAGAAGCCGCATCAGTTCCCTGTGGCGAGTCAAACTATCAAGATGTTTGTGGTGATTGTGATATAAATGTAAATCTATAGAGCTTCTATGCTTCATATATATATATATATATATATATATTATATAATATTTATATCTATATATATATATATAATATAATATATATATATATATATATATATATATATATATATATATTATATATATATATATATATATAGTAAGATTATATATATATATTACCTACTTTTTTCTGTGTTGTGGATAGTTTTGCACAGCCATAGTTATCAAGTGGTTTAAATTTTTCGATTGTAGCTAGCTCGAAATCCACCTTTATCATAATTTATTAATACTATATATATATATATTATATATAATATAATATATAATAATATATTTTCAACTGTCTGAGTATCTTTTGTAGCAATTCTATTCATATTTCAATTCACCTTCAGAATTTCTTTCTGATTTTTGTTTCTTTGTTGATATTTCTTTAGCAAACTCTATAAAAAGTGGAAAACTTAAACTTTTGATTTATTCTTTGAAATAAAAAATAGTCTCAATATAAGTCTTTCTTTATAATTTTGCAAAAAAAGAGAATTGAAAAAAAAATTCTAAAAGACTTTTCCTATTTTTGTATTCAAAGACTGTAGTAATTTAAATTAATTAAGAAGAATTGAGAAAATTCTCGGCAATGAGGCTTGAATAGTCATAGATAAATATAAATGCATGAAATGTTGATTACAAAATGTTAATTACAAAATGTCAATTACAAAAGAGCTATGATGTAATCATCTTCGGAACTGCTAAATATGGTTGTATTGTTAATATTACTAAGAAAATGATTTTAATATTGTTTCGGTTTAATGAGTTTTGTATTACTCCCATTATATGTTCTTAAATTTTTATATGATTTTTTCTAGGCGGATTTTAATGAGTCTGATTTATGGTTAAAAGTCCACCAGAGGTGGCAAAATAACAGATCTTTTGTGTAGAAGAGTCTTTGATTTGTGACCTGTTGTCTGAGTCTAATTAAGAATTGGAGAAAATTCCATATATTTAGTGTATTTTAATACTATAATATATAATATATTTATACATATTTGTATATGATGTAACATGTGGTAATTATATAGTTATACTAATAGACGCTATATATATATATATAATAATATTAAAGGAAAAGTATTTATTAAAAATATCATATATATAAAAATTTATATTAATATATAGTATATGTATATTATTATAGTATGTATACGTAATAATATAGTATTAGTAGCTATAATATTATATGTATATATAGTTTATATAAGTAATATATATATATATTATATAATATAATATATAATAATATAATTATATATATATTTATATATAGGTAGCCTAGCTATATAATAGGTATACTTATATACATATACTCAATATATATCTTATATATAATGCTACTAATATATATGAGTATATTTATATATATACGACTATCATAGAACTTAATTAGATATATAATATATAATATGATAGTATGTATATATAATATACTGCTTGTATTAATAATAAACTCATCTCCTGGTAGAGGAGAAAAAGACAATTAAACTACGGTATGTAAAAAACTAGACGCAATGGCAACTTGTAGATTTTTGATAACTTTACATTCAAAATATATTTAGAGACCACATATTTTTTATCCTTATTTCAACAATTCTCAACGTATAACGAAAGAAACGCATAAGGACATCCATATACACTATTGTTTGAGAGGCTTTCCAAATATCTTATTCAAAATAACTATTTTAAAACATTTCTAAATTCCTTTTAAGGCAAAGTACAAAAAACATTGCTTCTCATTGAACAGATTCAAATTCTTAACATATATTCTTTAAAATCACGAATATTTTTTATCCCCATGCAATGTGAATGCAGTTAAATATTTTTAATTACAATTTAAAATATCAATAGTAATGCAGAATAATTAAATAAGTTTTTTACTATCACTTTCTTTACTATTATTTATTAAACAATTTATTTTTAGCAAAAAATGGTAGAATAATTTTTAACCTATAGGACTATAATATATTATAATATATAATATGTATATATTATCCCTATTTAGTATATATATATATATTATATTATATATATATTATATTATATATATATTATATATTATATATATATATATATATTATAATAATAGTATGATATATTATATAATTATTAATATTATGTATTATTATAATTATAATAATATATATATATATATGATATATAGTATAGTATATATATATATAATTATCATATATATATATATATATATATATATATTTTATATATTATATATAGGTATATAGATAGTATATATATAATATTATATATACTATATTATAATGTATAATATATACTATATATGATATATATATGTTATATATATATATATAATCATATTATATATAAAAGAGGCGGACTAGACCCACCCTAAGGTTTGATCCAAATAACCTAAATTATATATAGCTGTTTCAGAAGTACGACAATATAAAAAATAAAATTATTTTCAAAGATATTTTAAGGAAATTAAATTTTGTATTCCAACAACAAAATAATTTGTTATATATATTATATATAATATATATATATATATATATATATATATATATTATATATTATTAGTTATATTATATTATATATATTATATATATGATACTATATACTATATATATATGATATATATATATTATATATATGTATAATATATCTGGCCCTCCCGGAAGCATCATGCATGTAACTAAAAAACTATAACATCTACAGGAAATAAATAACATTTTTGATTTCAGCAAAGCAATTTCATCGATGATTAAAAAAATTATTTTAATTCTAATATTTATTAATAACACCTTAAATATTCCATTATAATTTTAGGTCTGGCAGCGTACGCTCTCATTAACCTTCCATTTCTGCCTGTAGTAACGAGAGTAAGAGTTACCAAATATTGTTTTTTTATCTGCTCTGGAGAAATGTTAATTTTTCTTTTTATTTCTTTTTAGGGGGTTCGATCCGACGGAGGGGACAGAGGGGGCGACGAAGGTCCCTCCCGTCGTCCCCTGCGGTAGGCTGAGAAACCCCGTTATCTTCTGTCCGATCTTTTGTGGTTTACCCTTGGATATCTTTTTAGTTAAAAAATCGACATTTGGCAACTTTGACGTTTCTCGTAGCGCTAGAGCTCTTCGTTCTTCTCAAAAAAATTATCATTATCATAAAGTATTTTTTCCAACATTTTTAACAATTTTTAATTTTTCAAAAGCGTAATACTTTTTCTTTTATCAAGGATAGAGGATAGAACAAAAAAAAAAAAAAAAAAATGTCTCCCGCTATTAATAAAAATTTTTATTTCATTTTCCTGTAGCTATTATAGTTTTTTCTTTGTTATGCATGTTGCTTTCGCGAGGCTGACCATATATATATTATATATGTATATATATATATATTCATAATAATATATATATATATATTAATATATATATATATAGCGGCCGTGATTCCGGGTGAAGAGGAATGTTGGTCTGGCCGGGCTCGGTCGTGTTTTTTGTTTTTTCTGGTGCTTGCGCGGAGTCTTTTAACCGTGCGTTGGCGAGAGTTATGGGGGGGTTTCCTGTTGCTAGGGTATCCTTCGGGCTCGCGTCTGCAGTCGCGTTAAGTGCAGGTGCTGTGTGATATATATAATATATATATATATTATTATAGTATATTATATTATATATATATTATATTAATATTATATTAAGAATATTATATTATATAGTATAGTATTATATATAATATATATATATAATATTAATAAAGGAAAAAAACATTGATAATAAATTCATTCCCAACACACACAAAAAAAATCACAGCTAGCATTTTTCTAGAGATTTTTTAACAGTAATAATCACCGTGGATTGGATGTTTCCTGTCAATATAAAGTTAAACCATGATAGATCTTAAACTCTATAGAATATTTATTATACCTTATTCATCTTCTTTGAAGACTTAATTTCCATTTTGGATTAAGAAGGCTTAGGATGTAAAATATGTAATCGTTGCTAACCCTTTAAATGTACCTCTGTATAAACTACGTAACTTTGACTCCATGTAAGACTTCAGTCCTTCTTTACGCCTTTTCCATGAAAAATAAGAGCTTGACAGAAATGTGTGCTTGAAAATGATAAGTTTATATATATAATATATATATATAATTAGTATTATATATATATTATATATATATATAATATTATATATAATATTATTACATAATATAGTATATACTATATTTATACGTGTATATGATATATATATAATATATATAATATAATACCTATATATATATATATTATATATTCTATATCTATATATATATATATATATATAGTATAGTATATATTATGGATATATATTATATATATATATATTTATTATAGTATATATATATCTGGGAACAAAGATAGTTTAAGGTAAAAAACAAGAAGTGAAATCGAAAGTCCCCAACATACCCATCCCAAGTGCGGCGCGTCGCAGTAAAAAAAAATCCACCCTAGGGTTTCACCACCGCAACATAAACACCACTGTTGGTATCTCGTCAACGTAAGGTCATTCCCTGGGCAGGCCGCACAACTATGAACCCTCATAAACCCCCCTTTCACTCATATTTATCGCATTTCTTTCTTTCGCCTTTTTTTAAGTGCACTTTTTACGGACCCGATCCACTTTTTCTAATTCTCCCAGCCGTTCTATTCCCATCACACTCACCACTATGCATCCCCTTAACCAACCGAATAACATTCATCCTTTCCATACACAACACACATTTAATCTCTCATTTACGCTTTTCTTCACACCAGACAACTACCTAACACGGAACAATGATTCCCATTTTAATCATTTTTTCTTCACACACTAAACAGGGCTGCACTTTAGATTCTAACCTCTTATTCTACTACCATAAGTGTACATCTACTCTGATAAAAACATATCTTTCATGCCAAGACCAGCAAACTTCATTCCATTCACACTTTCCCTGCTACACTGGCAAGCATCAATTTCCGTTCCTTTTCACCCAACATATTGCGATATTTAATCTCAAGATACTTGTTCTGTTTGCTCACTATTCCAACTTGATTTTACAGTGAGGACTCTCCTCACAAACACCATCATTTACCTTTATCACGTTTACTTTCAAATCCCTCCTTTACAAATCTTGCCAAAGCCCTCTACCAATTCTCTCAAACTTCTTCAGATTTCGTCACACAAACCCAAATAGCGCTCAAATAAGCTGGGCACCCTCCCACTCTTCTCCGCATCCTTCATACCTCTGTATAGCGCCCCCCTGCCAAGCCCCATATCTTTAATTCTTTCATCACTCCATCTTCATACAATTAAATAGCCAAGGAGACACAACACAACTCCCCTCACTCGACAATTAATATTAAACCATTCATCACCACTCATTTATTCTTATATAAGCTTCACTATCGACATAACATATTTTGATTCCATTCAGAAGACTACCACCCAACACCTACACAGAAGTTCCTTCTATTATCATGACGCCTTAGTTGCAAGTTTATAAAACTTCAATACATTTCTTCTTCCTCCTCTTTCTCGTTTTTTTGACCAATGTAAAAATTTGATCTACACTTCATCTAATACTTTAAATGCACCGTTGTTCGTTTACCAATCGGCCACTAGTCATTCGAGCACTCTTTCACCAAAATAACCTAAGCATATATATGCTTCCCTACAACATTCATGTAACATAACTTTTCCTATGGTTTCATAAAACAAAACTGATACTGAATATTCCCAACTCCAAGCACCTCACTGATTTAACGTCATCACATACCAACACAAGATCAATCATGCTTTTCACTTCGATACCATCTCTACCTACCCCAACTCTCGTATACATATCAATAGTCTTGTGCCGTACACATATCAATACTCTTAACCGCCGGAGGAGGCTGTCCTGCACTTTGGTGTATAATCTGGGGCTCTGGCGTGAAGTTATGGAGGTCCGGTGGGGAACAAAGGGGGGGGGGGTTAAACCGACGTGGAGTTCCGGGGGAGGCTCCTCCGGCCACATCGACAGCCTACCCTACGGAGTGGGGTCCAGAAGTTGTGTGCGACACAAGGTTTGTGACCTGTTGTGGCGGAGAAGGATACCCTTCCTAATAAAGTATAAGCTTTTCCGGTCCATCCTGTTATTTACTTTTATGTTTTCATTTGTTTATTGTTATATTTGCTCATCTTGGAGACGAGTCTGTGTTTAACTTTATGAAAATGGCTTGTAAAGATAATACGCTGTAAATCAAGGACGTGCCAAGTAACAAAAAATTTCGTGAAGACCTACCTTCGGTCGCCTCCTACTCCTAGCCAGCAGGTGTTCTGCTTTATTCTTTCTAACTACACCTGAAGTATCTGCCGTAACCTCAGCGATTCACAGCCTGGTACGTCATCGACACCACAGGTGCACAAACGGTTGAGCAATCCCGAAAAGGTGCCCCCCATCCTAGTCGGTCTTATTTTTTTTCTCCATATGCTGCTCCCCCTCCGGGAATGAGAGCATGATAAATTATTGCTATATTATTACTTATTGCGATCCACCACCTCCAAAGCTCTTACTGAGCAAAAAAAAAAAAAAACAAAAAAAAAAAAAACCATTATTCTTAGCAATGCACTTGAAAAAAGCAATCAAGAAATTGAAGACCCCCTCCCAATAACGTTAATGAGAAATGGGTCCCTTCTCGTTCAAGCTACTCTCCGAAATCAAAGTCCCATCTTGTTATTCTTAACGTCACTTGGAAACATCCCTCTTATTTCCACTCCTAATGAAATAAGACACACATCCAAAGGCACTATTTACTCTTTAAAACAGAAAAACGAAAATATTGCTGTCATTTTAAGAAATGAAAAGCAGAAAAGATTTCGCGTTACAAACGTTTATAAGTTTCCCCCTCGTCGGGACTCGCCTGGTACCCTAAATCCTCGTCGTTTACTGTTGACCTTTTACCTCCTTATCCACCTTCAAGGTGAAAAGGGTTTAACAAGGCCTAACAGTGTTCGTACGTTTATTTCCGACCCGAGAAGTTTTGCTTTACTGTAACGGTTTGGGTCATTCCTTGAAATACTGTAGGACCGCATGACATATGCCCAGTCTGAGGAGAAGAATTTCACATTCGCTGTGAAAACACACCACACTGCAAAAACTATGGAGGACCCCACAGTGCCTCTTCCTTAAATTGCCCTTTTACCTGTTTGAGCAAGACTTTTGGGAGTTATGTACCATACAAAAAATGAGCAGAAGAAATGCATTACACCAGCTCAAAGACAAATATCCCACAAGACAAAGGCAATCTTATGCTACATTTGAAGCAGCCCCTGCCTCCGCGTGTTAATCCACCAACACAACTCAATTCCAGCAGAACTCTTCCCCTAAATTCTAGCGAAACTCAAGCACTTACTGCAACCTGCCCGCCTGCATTGACTATACTACCGACTTCTCAAATAATCCAATCCAAAAGCAGCCCTTGATCCAATCTCCCGTCCAAAATGTCTTCAACAACCGTTCCGGCTATTTAATGGGTGAAGAGTGTAGTAGAACACCTTTCCCAACCACAACTACTACTAACGCGCACACGACCGAGTACTTGGTAATAGCTGGGGCTAGCCAGAAAAAAATGTTGGTCGTAAAATTTATTGCAAAAGTGAGAGATGAAGCCTCGCCTACCAATTAAATACGATTGCAATGAATATAGGTAAATAAATTAAAATACTGTAAACTGCGTTGTATAGTATTTAAAGTATAAATAAAAAATATAAAAATAGTAGTTTGTTAGTTTTTCCTAAATAAATAGAAAATGATTCCTATCATAGAAAGTAAATAATTAATTATTAATAATAATAATAATAATAATAATAATAATAATAATTAATAATAATAATAATAATAATATATAAATAATAATAAATAATTAGAATATAATTAATAATTATAATAAATAATAAAATATTAACTAATAAGTAAAAGAAGTAAGTAATAATAACAATATTAAACACTACCTCAATTAAAGTACGTCATTGGCTAGCTTAATAAAATCCAATGGGTAATGATACAGTACCATTGTTAATCAACAACTTTAATGTATGGTTGTCCCCGTAATTAATAAAAATTATTTCTATTATAATTAATTACTCAACAATAACAAAAGGTATGCAACTTAAAACTAAAACCTCCCACGATAAAATTATAATAATAATAATAATAATCAATAATAATAATATAATATAATAATAATTAATAATAATAGATAATATAATAATATAATAATAATATGAATATAAATATAATAATAATAATGATAATGATAATGATAATAAATAAAATAATAAAAAAAAAAAAAAAAAATAATAATAATAATGATGATGATGATGATGATGATGATGATGATGGTACTAAATCTAATAATAAGCCTAAGTCAGCGGACTCCCTAAATTTATAATGGATTCTACAACGATAGTCTGAATATATATTATCATATATATAGTATATATATATTCAAATGTCACATACTATATACTATATATATATATATATATATATATATAATATATATATATATATATATATATATATCTATATATATATAATATTAAATATATATATATCATATATATTATATATATTATATATATTATATATATATATATATATATATTATATATAATATATAGTATATATTATATATATATATAATATATATCGATCCGATAAATTTCTTTTACAAATCAAAATGCCAAAACAATGCCCCACCTAAATATCTTAAAACTGTTAAATTATTGTGCCAACCTAGGAAGAGCCAGATTTGAAATGTAAGGTGTAGAAAGCATCATCAATGCCTACACCGAGAGGGGAGTCCGCTATGCTATAGTGCTGAGGGACGCGTCGAAGCGTTCTTCCCATATATTCAAACTTATTGAATTAATATTTGTAATACTATTGTGAATTCCTATTATATAGTAATTATCATCTAATTGCCCAAAGTAAAAACAAAGGCGATTTTGTAGCAAATCAGGCAGCATACAAACTTAAATGCTAAGGCCTAGTCATTATCAAATAACCGGCAGATTGCCGTGATATATGTAAAATGGGGCTTTTATTAATTGTGTTTTATAATTCAATATAAACTGTGCATTATTTGCAATTACATTCTAATCATTATTATATGACTAACCATATTATTTTCACTTTGCAATGTTTAATAAAACTGTTATCGCACATCAACCACTTTCACCTATTATTATTTCATTATTAATTATTTCTAATAACTATTTTACATCAGTGCAATTTTGGTAAACCCTACGAGTGACCGGAAATACCTTGCAACCTTGTAACCTTGCAATAAATATATTACCTTTGATACTGGGCCTTAAAAAAAAAAAATATTAATAAACGGTGATTAAAAATCGGCTGAATAAGTGTTCCACAAAATAATTGTTGTTCGTGCTATTAATAATAATAAGTAAAAGTGGTATATAATAATAATTAATACTAATTCTGCGTGAAGAAACAAATCTGTATTAACAAAAACAATAATTGTAAAAATACAAAAGTCGCAGTATAAATAAAGAAAAAGAAAAAAAAGAAGAAATTGAACGCTCTCTCTGTAACGGAATTTAGCCTGTTACTATCCAAATTAAGACTAGCTAAAAACTTTGCACAAAGAAAAAAACTCAAAGACAAACGTTCCTTGTCCTAGAAACAATTATGGCGGGAACCTCGAAAAATCTTAAGCTTCGCTTGACACAACAGCGAGAAGAAAGGCAGCCTTCTCAAAAGCACGAAAAAAAGAGGGAATAGAAAAATCACACCCCCTCTCCAATGCTCGTTACATTCCCCGAGGAACGAAGATCAGTTCCTCACTTCAAGAGTGAATACCCGAAAACTTCCCAGTTCATACCCCTGCGGGAGGAAAAGTCAACTGTAAAGGCTATCAACCCCCACCCACTAATCGTCTCCATCCAACATTAAAAAAATCGTACGATAACTTGAAAAACAACAACAGCAAAAATTTGTTTGGTGGTGATAAGTGTAAAAAAAAACAAAACTTTTTTGTGTTAAGTAAAGTAAATAATGTAGTGAACTAAATGATTCATATAATGAATAAATAAAATCTAATAAATAATATAATAATAATCAATAATAATAATCATAATAATAGTAATAGATATATAATAAATTAATAATAATCATAATAGTAATAATCATAATAATAATTAATAATAGTAATAATAATAATAGTCAATGAAAGAAAATGCAACAATAAAATTTATTTTTATATAATCAAATATTAAATGGTAGTAAAAAATATTTTACAAATAATTCTGTAAATTCTCCTGATGATATATTAATGTCTAACAACAATAAGCTATATATTAATAGAACAATCAATGAAAAAAAGTGAATCAAAAAAAAAATTTGTAAATGGTATTCAAATGTAATATTTTATTAGAGAATAGTAATGATGAAAAGAAAAAAAGGGTAATTAATTCTGCTAAACATATAGAGTTTTCTATATATTTTCATGCCAATTTTTTAATTATTAATCAAGCCTAAACGGCAGAGCGAGGCAAAGCGCCTACCGAACAATGCGCGATCCCATGTAGTCAATCTTAAATTCGCGGCGCCTACTGTGGCGCTGCTGTCAAAGTAGACTACCGATTGAAGAAGATGATTGGGAGGGTCGATTTGTCCCTTCACAAACGTAGAAATTTAGATTATAATTTATATGTCAAAGTATAAATAAATATAGGTTTAATAAAGAACAATGTCAAAAGCAGAGCCCACACTGGAATGGACTTAATTAGATGTTAAACAACGAAGACTCAAAAGTCAAAAAGTTGTAAGAATGCAAATTAAAAAAGAAATTGTATATCGAGTCCTACCACTTTAGGAACACTTGTAAGTACTTGTAAAATTCAATTACTTAGTGCATGATTATAATTATAGTTTGTGGCATGTGCTTATTTAAATTTTCCTTACTTAATAGCTGTATGTCCTTCCAAAAACTCTCTAAAGTCAAAAATTAATCACATTTATGTAAGTTACCAAGGCGTAAAAAATCGTCAATGCTAGCAAAATCTGAAAATAAAAATCCGAAAGAAAACGGAGTCAAGGCGAGGCGCCTTGTCATTCATATCCACACATAGCGAACAACACGCAAGCTGGTAACAACAACCGACGCTATAGGGTGACATTCCCATTCATAGCCGAGCCCGTTTGAATGTTTAGAAAAAAAAAGGAGAGAAAGGAAGAGACGAAAAGATACCTTTTACAAAAAGAAAAGAGAACAAATAGTAAAATACATGACATATTCATAGGAAGAAGAGTTACTCATTATTTTCTAGATAAAAACATTTCGATTTTAAACCAGAAAATTTCGTCTTAAATCGTCTGCTACAAGAGTACGATATACCAAAAAGAAATTGTACGTTTTATTTAGAATTTGAAAAAAAAGAAAAAATGAAATACAAATGACGACCCAAAAATGGTTAATGAGGGCGGAAGAAATTGTAGCATATTGGTAATCGGTTGAATTAAATGACGGGGATAAAATAAATTTTTATTATAGTGGTCATTACAATTGTGGTTCTAATTTGTAAATATTTCTTCTCCTCTTTGCTATCGTATTGTCTGTTTGCACTGGGTTCTTTTCTATTGCTTATTATGTCATAACAATAAATAAGTTTATACGGGTTACTTGTGTCAAATTTCAACAACATATTGCAATTAACTCAGATAGAAGCTTTCTTTTATGTCTGCTGTTGCAATCTGTTTGATAGCCACTCTGGAGATCACCACGTGATCCGGTAAAATTTCTTTTACCAGATCAAAATGCCAAACAATGCCCACCTATATATCTTAAAATTGTTATATATTGTGCCAACCAATAGAGGGCCAGAGATTTGAAATTGTAACGTGTATTAGGCGTCTTCAAGGCCCTACACGAGAGATTCCACGAAGATATAGTGTGGAGGGAGGACGCGTCGAAGCGTTCTTCCCATATATTCAACTTATTGAACTAATATTTTGTACATACTTATTGTGAAATTCCTATTATATATGTTTATCATCTAATTGCCCAAGTAATACAAAGCGATTTTGTACAAATTCAGGCAGCATACAAAACTTAAATGCTTAAGGCCTAGTCATTATCAAATAACCGGCAGATTGCCGTGATATATAAATGGGGCTTTATTAATTGTGCTTACAAGACTTAAATATGTCAGAGAGTACAGACATTATAAATTTTTTTATGAATACTCTGTTTTTCACTTTGCAAATATTTAATAAAACTGCTATCCGCAACATCAACACTTCACTGATTATCCCCATTTATTAATTACTTTCTAATAGCTGATTTTATATCAGTGCATATATATATATATATATAGTATATATAATATATATATATATATATATATATATAATATATTATAATATATATATTATATAGTAATATATATATAATCTATATATATATAGTATATATATATATATATCTATATATTTTTATATATATATTATATTATATATATATTATATATATATATTAATATATAATATATATATATATCATATATATATATATATATTATATATATTCTATATATATATATTATAGTTTATATTATAATAAAGTTAATATTATATAGTTGTATTAAATATATATTAGTATCAGTAGTATATATATATATATATATAATATATATTTATTATAATATATATTTTCCCTTTAAAAACGAACGCATTAAAATAAATTTATTTCTTGAAAATGTCCGAATAATGCATTTTACTATATATATAATATATATATATATATATATATATATATATAATTATATATATATTATATATATCATATTATATATTTATATATAATATATATAATATATATATATATAATATTATTATATATTATAATATATATATATATTATTATATATATATATACTTTAATTAGATATTTTCTATATTAATAATAGAATAATATTGACAATTGTATTAATAATCTTTGAATAATATTATCAAAGGATGTTTTAAGTTCCTTGTATATAAATATCACAATCAGTCTGTTTCAGCCCATGTGGCGTAAAGATCACAAAAATAGATTTCTCGTAGCGGTATTTCCGCTCATTACACCCATCGCAGAACAAGAGAAAATAAAGCCTACTTGACTATTTCAATTTTCAATTTTATATTAATATTTTTACAAGATTTCGTATATCTACTATAATAGTTTACAATGAACGCATTCTTTATATTTTTTATCAACTTTTAAAAACTTTCATAAACATATACTAGATTTAAAAAAAAAACAAATGAAGGAAGTAGTACCAATGAGACTATGATGCACGGAAAATGCTTTAATCAGTTTAATGATTTATCAAAGTAGTCCTCATGGGTGGCTCTAATAATACCAACACCGTATCAATTATTGAAAATGCGCTATTTCATATGATT
>JABUQX010122441.1:0-17500 GCA_015478945.1 Trachelipus rathkii | reverse complement strand
ACCAAATGAAATTTTCTTTACATGGAAAATAAAAGATATCGAGACGAACAACTGGTGCAAGTTCCAAACAATTTGATTAAATATAAGCAAAGTTATGACCAAATTAGCAATTAGAAGCCTTGCGAAAGTTTTGCTTAAACGTTCGGTATATATTTCCGAGGAGGAAATTTTTAAAATTACTTTTCGGTAATTAATGTGATAGAAGGGGGCTTCCGGACCCTTGCCACCAGTGGAAGAGAATGTGAAAAATTTTCTTCATAGAACTCAAAGATTGTTTTGAAAAACGAAGCTTCACCTTCTACAATCCATTATTTTAATTTTAGATTAACAATTTCGGACAAATTTTTTTTTATTAAGTTTTTGAGTTACTGAAGATAAATAATAAAAAAATATATAAAATATATATTTTAAGAGGTATTATATGGTTTTTACTATTATCAGTATATTTTTCCAGTACAAGGCTAGTTAACCGATAGTTTGCTTATTCATTTTTTTTTATTTTTTTTATTTTTTTTTACAGATAAGCAACCGCTCACGGGCAGAGCCATAATCTAGGAGAGGGTGTACTCGATTAACTGATCCGAGCAGGATTCAAAAGCAAAGCCTAAGGGAGGTATCAAATTCTCCCACCCGACCAGTTGCGAACCTGGGACCCTCACTTTGTTTGGTGAGTGCTCTACAACTGAGCTACCGGGCGCTTTTTAAATAAATATAAAATATAAAAAAGAAATACATATATACATATACAAATACAAACATACACATTAAAATAAATATAAATATACATACAAATACAGTTATTACTATCATTATCATTATTACTATTATGCTAAACACTATATATAACAAAATTCATTATATTTCACTATAATCTCTACAATTTATTATATTTTAATATTATGTATTATTATACTATACACTTTTTAATTAATATTATTACGCTATACACTATATTCACTGTAGTATAAATTATTCCACCACTATTCTTATTCTTATTAGTAAATGGTGTCTTACCTATCACTATTGTATTAATATGGAATACGCTATATCACCATTCACGAAAAAATTAATGTGATAGAAGGTGGCCTTCGGACCCATGCCACCAGTGGAAGAGAATGTGAAAAATTTTCTTCATAAAACTCAACGATTGTCTTAAAAAACGAAGCTTCACCTTCTACAATCCATTATTTTAATTTCATAATTATAATTTTATTTTCTGTTTTAATAATTCATATTCCGAGATTGCTAAAAGAAATAATTTTAAAATTTTGAAGCTCCTCATGAACACAGATTACAAATGGTAGAGTTTAATGTTACATTATTTGTTTTGAAATCTGAATCATTCCTTCAAGTTGTTGCAGCTACCTTGAAACAAAAGCTCTCTCTCTCTCTCTCTTCTCAAAAAATATTGTCTAACCACTTCTTGCGTAGATTATTCAGACTATTTCATTTCTTCAATAATCACATTTACATATATCACATATTTAATGGCAATCTAAATTATTGAAGTTAAAATGAAATTAAAACTCGCGCAAGACTGGGGGTTTTGAGGCAACATCTAATCAAATTATGCAACTAATATCTCTTTGTTTTAATTTTTCAGATAGAAACAGATGTTCCTGGTCCTCCTTTAAGTCCAGATGATTTTCAAAGAGGACAAGTAATGGGTAATACCGCTCAATATATATATATATATATATATATATATATATATATATATATATATATATATATATATATATATATATATATATATATATATATTTATATATATATATATATATATATATATATATATATATATATATATATATATATATATATATATATGGGCTCTTAAAATAAGTTCTTTGATGTAAATTTGATTCTTCTTGGTTTTTGAATGTAGGCCTCTATGTGAGTTGGATAATGATTTAAAAATCATAAAACAAATGATGATTTATTCAATAAAATATAAATAACAACAGTCTCCCCTTTATTGAGATTCTCTCTTTTCTTCGTAAGTTCAATGAACAGTCATGGCCTTTTCCTGTGTTAACCACCTTGCCAACTTATTCTTTTGAAAATCTTTGTAAATTGAGGAGAGTCGATTCTGCTTGTTGCGGACTTATCCTGAAGTTTTACCTCACTTGCCTGAAAGTTTGGTTTTCTTGTAATTCGGATTTCTGTCTTCTTGGGAGCAAGCAAGTGAGTAGTGAGTCCGAGTGATAATGAGAAGAGAGCGGGAGAGAAAATGGGAGAGAAGTGCTCAACAAGGCAGTGGGGAAGCTTTTATACAATTTTGTTCACACTTATGTCAAATTTTGCTTACGCAAATCTTGGCATAAGCGTACGATAACATAAATTTAATTTTTAAAAATAATATATATATATATATATATATATATATATATATATATATATATATATATATATATATATATATATATATATATATATATATATATATATATATATATATATATTTTTTCTATATATATATATATATATATATATATATATATATATATACTGAAAACGCCGGTTTCTTTAATCGTCAATAATGGTAAAGATCCCAACCAATTCTTGCCGATTTTTATATTGTATGCGCCCGATCTTTCCTTATATTTTATTTTACTTTCGGGCAAGGGTTCGTCTACTGAAAGGTTCCTGGAATGGTGATATCAACAAAACACAAAGGATGTAATTAGCACACAATAGTGAGGTTTTCTTTTCATATAATGAATTATAAATAATGAAATAATGAATATGCGTTTTATTACACCTAAATCTAATCATATCTAAACCTATCTCTAAATCTATTTCTAAAATATATACCAAAATGTCCTTTATTCCAAATAATATATATTTTCCTTCTTTAAATACAATATGTCAATAATTTATATTTACACTTTAATTTATTAAGTTACAAATTGTTATCAGAACGATACTTCCTTTCTTATTCCAGATGTCTGATTTTAGTTATGTTTTCGGTAAAAAATTCCCCTTTCAATCCTGAAATGACTCGACAGTCTCGGTTATTGAGAATGTTGAACTTTGCCGTAGCAATGCTCTAAATGATTAGTCTCGGCCTTAATGTTTTTTCCTCCTCAATTTGCCCAGAATTTCCTTATTATAGACCTTGTTAATCAGTGTTAATTCCAATAGTCAATTTAACCAATCATAAGATCCCTGAGGTCTTGAACTTTGCCGTAGCAACAATGGCAATTTTACAAAAAGTCGTAATTAACGTAGGCGATGTTCCGCACTGAAAATATGGCTCGTAGCCTATCCTTGGAATTAGATCCGTCCCAAATCAGTTTCAAATCCATCAAAACTGCACCGGTATTGCTCCAGAACCGTTCCCGGATCGTCCCCTGCAATCGTAAGATGACCAAACGTTAATTTATCGTCAAAATGGAACATAACTAAATAAATAATAATAAAATGACAATAACGAAAAAATAACGACAGTAATAAATAATAATAAATATTAATATTAATATTAATAATATTAATAATATTAATAATATTAATAATATTAATAATAATAATAATAATAATAATCCTAGTAATAATAATAATAATAAAAATAATAATAATAATAATAATAATAATAATAATAATAATAATAATAATAATAATAATAATAATAATAATAATAATAATAATAATAATAATAATAATAATAATAATAATAATAATAATAATAATAATATTAAAAATATTAATATTAATAATAATATTAATATTATTAATAATACTATTAATAATAATATTAAATATTAACAGTAATATTAAATATTAATAATAATATTAAATATTAATAATATTATTAAATATTAATAATAATATTAAATATTAATAATAATATTAAATATTAATAATAATATTAATATTAATAATATTAATATTAATAATAATAATATTAATAATAAAAATAATATTAATAATAATAATATTATTAATAATAATAATATTTGTAATAATAATAATAATATTAATAATAATAATATTAATAACAATAATTAATAATATTAATAACAATAATAATAATTATAATAATAATAATAATAATAATAATAATAATAATAATAATAATAATAATAATAATAATAATAATAATAATAATAATAATAATAATAATAATAATAATAATAATAATAATGATAATATTAATAATATTAATATTATTAATATTATTAATGTTATTAATATTAATAACATTAATAATATTAATAATATTAATAATAATAACATTAATAATATTAATAATATTAATAATAATAATATTAATAATATTAATAATAATATTAATAATATTAAAAATAATAATAATATTAATAATTGTAATAATGAAGAGCTAGGAGTTATATATTGGTATATATATTATAGTATATTATAGTTGTATATTGGAAGAGCTATTCTGAAAGCTCAAAATAGTTTTAGCCCGCAATTAGAAGAAAGATTGAATGCAGGAAGAGTAAAATTTAATCAAATTTTCAGTAAATACACTTTCTACTGTGGTAAATATTTCAAATTATTTGAACATTTCGAAATTAAAATCAAAATTATTAATGCATTAAAACAAAATTAATATTTTATAAACATTTCAAGAAGAGGAGCAACAAAATTTTTATATTTATGTCTTCCCGTTAATATAATAGATGATGGAGTTTAAAAAAAAAAAAAAAATTATTTGAGAAGCTAGAAAATTTTTTAATCTGTTCTTTTTGATAATAATGAAAAATTAAATATGGTTTGGATATATATATTTGGATATAGGATGGAATTATTGAAAAGTCAGTGGAAATGATTTGTGTTCAAAGAAGATTGGAGGTTTCGTCGCTGTCAGAACCGCACCACTCCGCACCGGCTCTTTTGCATTGCGCACCGCACCGCACCGCACCGAGAGCGAACCACAGCGCACCGCACCGGACCAAAATTTGCGCACCACGCACAGCACCGCACCGACATATATATATATATATATATATATATATATATATATATATATATATATATATATATATATATATATATATATATATATATATATATATATATATATATATATATTTATACAGTATACAATGAGAATGAAGTAGCGCTCCTGAAGCGATGAGATTACCTACCATTGGGCATATATCGAGTTTTAGAGTACATCCCATGGCACTCCAGTTCCCAATGGTTTTCCCCTTTTGCGCTCATGTCCACATTCTTCTCACATTGGAGTAAACTCTCCCTTATCACACACCATAAAATACAAATACAGACAACACTTACCTCTTAAAATGAAAATAAAAATCGGTATAAAATGGCATCCACACGATTAGTCGGAGAAGCCTATAGGGGTGGCTCCTCATCACCATTAAAGGCCATTGACGGCCTCCGGTGATGGATTGGTCCGTCACGGAATTACCGGCCTGTTTTGATGTACGGTTTCCTTTCTTCATAAACTCGGTTTTAAATCTAATTTTCATTTTCTTGAACATCACCTCTCCTCTTCTAAACCTCATCTCTGCCATGGGTGTTGCACCTCATGATCTTTACCTTCAACTAAACCTAGATAACCTTGGTTTAACTCTGCTTGTTCTCGTGCTATGCCACAGGGACGCTGCCATTTGGAATTAACATTTCAAATTCAAAACTATTGCAACTTATGGCTCATCCCAAAATCGTATATTCCTATAACTAAAAAAATTCTTTCTCAGTAAATGCAACAAATCTGCTGGTTCTTTTTCCTCACTTATCCTTTCTGACATTTTCAAAAATGTTAATTCTTAACTTTGCTTCTTCCTGCCCTTCTTTATTATTTTTAAATCAGCATAGCATTTAATCTTCAACTAAAGCTGAACTCTTTGCTCAAACTTTTTCTTCTATTTCCACCATAGACGATTCCAGTGCTATTCCTTCTTTTCCACCTCCCTCCAACATATTTATGCCGAATATTGTGTAATTTCTTCAAAAGGTGCTGTTTCTGCTTTTCCAGAGCTTAATAATGAGAGCGTGCATTTTCTGATGGTATTCCTCCTATAGTTCTCTAAACTTGTGCTTTCAAGCTTGCATTCTGCCATGTTAAATTATTCCGTCTCTGCCTTTCTACTTTGGCCTTCCCTTCTTGCTGGAAAGGTGCTCCTGTCCAAAAAGAAGGGAACCAATCTCAACCCTCCAACCTTCGCCAAATCTCTCTAGCTTCTTTATATAGTTTTTTCGAATCTATCCTAGAAAGAAGATTTGAAGACATCTCAATTCTTCTAAACCTATCTCTGATTGCCAGTACGGCTTTAGTAAGAAGCGCTCTACTGGCGATCTTATTTCTAGTCTTTCTGGTTCTTGATCCTCTTTCCTTAAATATTTTGGTGAATGCCACCGCTCATCCTTCAAATCTATAAATAGTGGTGCAACTCATAGTTCTGTTCTATCCCTAACTCTTTCTACTTTTCATAAAAGATCTCTCTCTATTACTTCATCACATATCCACTCCTACGCCTTCATTACTCCCCTCATTTTGATAGACGTCCTTTTCTACAACAATTAGCTCACGCTAGGAGGGAACCCTCGGATCAAGTAGCATCTGATCTTTCTCGAATTTCTTTGGGGCATTGAGATCAAAGCTGTTTTCAATTACTCAAAAACTCAGTTCCTCCATCTTTCCACTCCACATAATCTTTCAAGCTAAAACATTTTAAAGCACATAACTCAAACCTTCGTCTGTCCTTAATATTCTTGGTGTTTATTTTTCTCGTGACCTTAATTGGAAGGTTCCCATTGTTTCTCTTTTTAAACAAGCTTCTAAATGGTTGGAGTAGTATAGGGAGGGAGATCGGCAGAAGGCGAATATATATTCGCCGAATGCCGAATAATTTTTTTTGGTGTTTTTTTTTTTTTTTTTTTTTTTTTTATTTATTTATTTTTTCGCGGATTTCCCTCCCCCCCCTCTTAAGGGAGGGGGCGTTTCGGAGTTCACCAACGCGTTTTCGCTTAACCGCAAGACCCTGTCGAGCCGTGCCGAACCGCTCCGCACCGCGCCACACCACACTCCACCACGTCGGCCCGTTTTTCTATTACTCATTTACTTTCATGGTCCTTTTTATTCCGAAATATTTCAGTTTATTTCACGTAGGATCATGAATGTATTTTTAATATCCACGAATGTATTTTTCATATGACGTCACAAACAGGTATCTATCATAGTACAAAGACTCGCTAGGTCTAAATACAATGCCTTATCAATTGGTATATATATATATATATATATATATATATAAATATATATATATATATATATATATATAATATATATATAAATTTTTATATATATGTTTTAATATATATATTATATATATATATATATATATATATATATATATATATATATATATATATATATATATATATATATATATATACTATATATATATTTCTTCTTCTTCTTCTTTTATATATATATATATATATATATATATATATATATATATATATATATATATATATATATCCATTAGACTTATATATATATATATATATATATATATATATATATACTAAAGGATAAGTTTGTTTGTTTTTCCATCTAGCTCTGGTAGGCCTCTTTGAACGTGAGCTCAGAAGTTTATACCTCATCACCACCTTTCACATACTTTGCACTTCTGTTCTCGAGGGTCGTAGCGGTGAGTAGGGTTTCACTGATCCCCCATATCCTCTATGGCTGCTCTTATGCTCTTCTGGAAGGTTTCACAGGTCTCCCGAACCCTTTGGGTCCTCTTTGAGGAGTGGTCATCAACTTGTCATTTTATACTACTACTTAGTCATGTATATGTACCATGCGTTTGCGCATACATGTATATGCATCATGCGTTTGCGCATCTCATCTTCTATCTTCTGAAGCGAATCATCCCACCCGCAAGGAATAACATTAAATTGCGGGAATTTAAAAAAAGTGACCTATACCAGTCACTAACCGAACTGGAACTCGACCCCTAACCACTCTGGCAAATGTATTGAACTTAACAGATTGGGCTCTCTGAATGCCCATTAATATATAAACATTTAGTCCTTACATATAAAGGGTTTTATGCATAGCACAAATTTTGGAAATAGCTATTCTATATTAAAATTTTAGAAAAAGTGCCATTTTCCACGATTTTGCATTATATATATATATATATATATATATATATATATATATATATATATATATATATATATATATATATATATATATATATATATATATATATATATATATATATATATATATATACAAAGAGAGAGAGAGAGAAGTAAAATCGCTATCATCCATACACACATACATATACATATACTTACACACTCACACACACACACACACATACAAACACACACATACACACACACATACACACACACACACCTTTTACTTAAAATAAAAATGAGTCCTGAGATGAAGGATCGGCATCAAGAGGAGCGTTCGGGACGAAGCCCTATAAATGACTCATTCACAATTGATGAATTGAGTACTGATGTCTACCCCTAGGTTATAAGGTATGAGGAATCGATTGGTTTATATTATAAGTTGCTAGGATGCTTCCTAGTATGAGTTATCTTTTTCTAGCCTACCCTGATCATAGAACAGCCCTAATATTGGTGCCTACCCCTATGTTATAAGGTATGATGATTCGATTGGTGTATATTATAAGTTGCTAGACTACTTCCTACTATGAGTTAGCCTTTTTCTAGCACTTCTAGCCCGATAGAATATATATACACATTTGGGCAGTGACATTCATTTTTACTTCATACTTAAACATTTTTTATTAAAAACATATACTTTACAGACCTTAAAACAGTAAATCAGTAAATCAATAGAGGTGTTACCTAGCAACAAAGGGATTAGTATGCTTTTGTTTTACTGCTTTACTGCTTTAACTCATATGTTTTACTGCTTTAACTCATATATTTATTAACATTACATACTTGTTAACTAGTAAATCAATAGAGGTGCTACATAGCAACAAAGGGATTAGTAAGCTTTTGTTTACTGCTTTCCTGCTTTAACTCATATGTTTACTGCTTTAACTCATATATTTTATTAACATTACATACCTTAAAGCAGTAAATCAATAGAGGTGTTACATAGCAACAAGGGGTTTAGTATGCTTTTGTTTTACTGCTTTACTGCTTTAACTCATATGTTTTACTGCTTTAACTCATATATTTATTAACATTACATACCTTAAAGCAGTAAATCAGTAAATCAATAGAGGTGTTACATTTTAACTTTCTGCTTTACTGCTTTAACTTTCTGCTTTACTGCTTTAACTCATATGTTTTACTGCTTTAACTCATATATTTATTAACATTACATACCTTAAAGCAGTAGATCAGTAAATCAATAGAAGGTGTTACATAGCAACAAGGGGTTAGTATGCTTTTGCTTTACTGCTTTAACTCATATGTTTTACTGCTTTACTGCTTTAACTCATATGTTTTACTGCTTTAACTCATATATTTATTAACATTACATACATTAAAGCAGTAAATCAGTAAATCAATAGAGGTGTTACATAGCAACAAGGGGATTAGTATGCTTTTGTTTTACTGCTTTGCTGCTTTATACTTTGGTTTTACTGCTTTACTGCTTTAACTCATATGTTTACTGCTTTAACTCATATGCTTTACTGCTTTAACTCATATATTTATTAACATTATGTTTTTATTTTGTTTTAATACTTTTTATTTATTTTTATTATTATTTTTATTATTTTTTTATTTTATTTTTATTATTTATTTTTATTTTATTATTATTATTTTATTTTTATTATTATTTTTATTATTATACTTAGTGTTATTTACTTCATGCCTATTGTTATTATCATTTAACACAGACACACACACACACACACACACACTTACACACACACACACATACCCACCTACACACATACATAGACATACACCTACACCTACACACACACACACACACTCGCCCATAGACCCACCCTGTTTAAACATATCAAATAAGTTCTTTTGTATGAACATAACGTATAATTTATTAAAACATTTTATGTTTTAATTAAACACGTACATTTATATTACTCATTCAATTATAACTAAAATTATTTCAAAGTTTCTTAAAACTTCTATAATAAATCAATCATTATCTTTGAACAAAGAATTTATTATTAACTGTTAATACTTTTTGTTTATAAATTTTATGAAATTTTAGTAAAAACATATATTTTACGTACCTTAAAGCAATAAATCAGTAAATCAGTAAGGCAAGCCCCTAGCATCCCTCTACACCGAGCTATGCCACGTTTTGTTCTATTGACTTACTGCTTTACATCATCTTTAGCCATGTAATAAGTATAAAATAACAAAATAAGTTCTTCTCTGCTAGCATAACATGTATTTTATTAAAATCATTCTAGGTTTTTATTTAAAAATAACAATTATTCACTTACATTTATATTATTCGCTCAATGTTCACTAAAAATATTTCAAAGCTTTTTAAATAATTCGGATTTTCTTTATTATTATTATTATTATCTATGTACATTGACAATCCAACACGAGAAAACACAACAACCCGCACTCCTTACAGATACGAAACTGACTTCTCTCTGTAAAATGTGTTGAAATAACTACTTTAGGCCTAAATTTAGGATAAACCTTTTTGTACCCCGGGGCGATTTAGGCCTAATACCAGGTCAAAATATATTTCAAACTGACCTCTTTCTGTAAAATGTGGTGCAATAACTACGTTAGGCCTAAATTTAGGCCTAAATTTAGGATAAACCTTTTTTTGTCCCCAGGCTGATTTAAGCCTAATACCAGGTCAAAAGGTAATTCCAGTATAGACAAGAATCAATGTTATTTTTATAAATATATTTGAAACTGAAGCATGATGGATCGGTAAGATCCTTTAAGCAGGTAAGAAGGAAATGTTTACCTTTCTTGTGAGTGGACGGATAATCCTTATCTCTATATGACCCGCGCATGTGATTGGTCGAGAATTATTTTTATCGCTTTATTGGTTTTAAGGAAAAAACATGTTTTTTCATATCCTAAGCCTTACCTGTGATTGGATGAAAATTAGCTTAGTTCTTTAAACTTGTATTTGAGCAGGTGTGTTTTATTATCTTTTAGACCCAAACTCATTTTAAAATCATAGTCGTTTTAGCTGTTAAGCGGTGCACAAGTTATCTGATTTGTATTAAAAGTGTTTTATTTTTACTAAGTGTATATCATATTTATAATAATTACTTACATTGAGGAATAATTATTAATTTCACTAGAATAGATAATAATTAATTCACTAGATTTATAGTAGATCACGTGAAGCAAAACGCAAGCGCGACCCGGTGCGGAACAGCCGCATGAACCCGCCGGCGTAATATTACTACGCGGTCGCGAAAATATTTTCTTTATGATATGCCGTTGTAAACTTTCATTACATCATTTTGTATTTTCAAATATACCGTTCCCTATATTATAAGTCGTCTATTTTTAATTTTATTTATAGAAAATACCATTTCACTGTTAAAGTTTCTTGAAAAACATTTAGTTTTGAAATGAACATTTTGTTTTGTAGAAAAACAGTTTGTTTTATTTATCCTAAAGATATAATTCCTTGAGGGAAATAGAACAAATAGTCCGGATGTGACGCTGGACATGTTCCTCTTTGTGGTATGCCTTTAAGATCTTATTACTTTAAGGAATGTAAAACAAGTTTTATATGCCTTAAAGCTACACATAGGACGTAGAGTTAATGTATATATATATATATATATATATATATATATATATATATATATATATATATATATATATATATATATATATAGTTAATATATATATATATATATATACTATATATATATATATATATATATATATATATATATATATATATATATATATATATATATATATATATATATATATATATATATATATATATATATTTAAGCCTAATGGATATTATGAAACCAATTGATAAGGCATTGTATTTAGACCTAGCGAGTCTTTGTACTATGATAGATACCTGTTTGTGACGTCATATGAAAAATACATTCGTGGATATTAAAAATACATTCATGATCCTACGTGAAATAAACTGAAATATTTCGGAATAAAAAGGACCATGAAAGTAAATGAGTAATAGAAAAACGAGGATGCGAAACAGCGAAAAAAAAACGGTCCGACGTGGTGCAGTGTGGTGCGGCGCGGTGCGGAGCGGTTCGGCACGGCTCGACAGGGTCTTGCGGTTAAGCGAAAACGCGTTGGTGAACTCCGAAACGCCCCCCCCCCTAATGCGCGAAAAAAATAAATAAAAAAAATATTAAAAAAAAAAAAAAACTAAAAAAATATTCGGCATTCGGCGAATATTCCTATTGCTTCTCTTTTTAAACAAGCTTCTAAAGGGTTGGGTGTTTGTTCTGAGGCGCATTCAGAATTTCTTCACGCCACCTCAGTTGTTTGATCTTTATAGGGGTGTCGTTCGCTCCTGTACAGAGTATGCCTCACGCATCTGGAGTGATTCCATTCACACTCCTCCTCTTCAAATGGTTGAATCTAGAGTTTTTCGTCTTATCAATCAAATTGTTGCGTCACTCTTTATTTCATCGCTATTATAGCGGACACTGCTCTTCTGAACTCTTCAATCACATACCTCCTCCATTGAGAAGGGTTCTTGTGACACACCTTTCTACACAGTCTCATTTTCTCTATGCACTCTCTGACCTCAGACTTAACAGCTATGCTCAATCTTACATGTACTCCACTGGTAAAGTCTGGAACACACTCCCGTTATCTATTTTCCAAACTACCTTATAAACATTTTTGCATGCAGTATTAACACCGTACGATATCTTTAATTTTGTAAATCACAAGAAAAGCTAAAATTGTTGCAACTACAATTCCAGACTACTTTTATTAAAGGTGTAAAAAGAATAATATACACACACACAAACACACACACACACACACACATATATATATATATATATATATATATATATATATATATATATATATATATATATATATATATATATATATATATATATATATATATATATATATAAATATATATATATATATATATATATATATATATATATATATATATATATATATATATATATATATATATATATATATATATATAATAATATGTATATATATATACTATTATAATAATATAATATAATATATATATATATGTAATAATAATAATAATAATAATATAATATAATATAATAATAATAATATATATAATATATATATATAATATGTTTATATATATATATATATAATAATATATATATATATATAATAATAATATAATAATAATAATAATAATAATATAATAATTTTAAGCATAATAATAATAATAATAATAATAATATATATAATATATATATGAACTAATAATATATAATAATAATAATAATATTAATAATATGTATAATATATAATATAATAATATAATATGTAATATATAATAATAATATATAATAATATAATAATAATATATATATTTATATATATAATAATAATAATAATAATAATAATATATGTAATATATATATATATATATATATATATATATAACTCTATGTATAACAAGAAAAAATATATATATATATATATATATATATATATATATATATATATATATATATATATATATTCGCATTGACTTTCGCATTCGCAAATATTAAAAATACTGTAGATTATTTGCATTCGCACTCGAAAACTCGGAATGCGATTAGAAAATGTTCTGATGGAACTTGTTAGAAAATTTAACAACTTTTGTGAGAAATTGATTAGAATGAGTTGACTAGTGCCGTCTGAAGGTAGTGACAGTAATTTGAGTCGCAATCGAAATCTAGCAAAATTAATGTTGATACGCTCGTATTTGTGAGTATATTCGCTCGAAATCAACTGTTGAAGCAATTCCGCAATGGCATCCCTATCCAGTGAGGTTTGGGATTACTTCGATACTGTTTCCCATGACAACGCAAACCGTACACTTTGCAATCGTAATTATTCTCGGAAAGGATGAATGACGTCCGAGTTAAGAACTATCTAAGTGACAAACACAAGGAAAATGTAGAAAGGAAAGTGAGTAAAAGGGTAAAGGATTCCAATTCCAGCTTTAAGAACGAAGCAGATTACTCTGAAACTAATATAAAATACAGATATATGGGACAATGAAACGAAAAATCATAAAGGATGGATATGGTAAATTTACAGAAATTATAGTAACGGATGATCTGTTTCGTCACGTTAAAATTCTTGGTTTTGTACGACTAACGAAAGTATCAGTCTCTTTCAACACACTACTCAAAGGAAATACTACAGAGATATTATTTGAAAGAAAATGTATGATTGAGTTAAAACTAAAGTTTCAGAATTAATAACCTCTATCAAATTATCATCCAAGTTAGCTTTCTCCACCGACGAAGGGTTAGATTCTCAATCAGGAGTTTCTTTGTTTCCTCTGAGTAGTCATGCCGTTGACAATTATTTCAGAAACCAAATTTTGTGTCGTGCTCTGAACCTCTCACTGAACGTCATACAGGTGAATATCTGAGTGACGTATTTAATGGAATGTTGGCAAAATGGAACCTATCTCCAGATGATGTTCACTGTGTCATGGGAGAGGCTGCAGCCAATATAGAGAAATTCTGTTTCTTTCTTGAGTGAATAACACCAACTCAGTCGGTCACCAACATTAGAAATGCTGTGACATTTCAAACAAGAGTCAGTGAAGTTCTCTCAAAATATAAGTCAATTGCGGCACGCTTTAATCATTCGACCAAGGCTCAGTAAGAACTAAATAAAATACAGGCCAGAATTAAAGTTTGCTAACTTTCAGTAATACATGACGCTACTCTGAATTTATGTTAAGGTTGCAAGAACTTAATGAATCTCTCTACCAGTACGGCCGCTCTGATAAAATAAATGTCTTCCCAACTCAAGACAATTCTATTCTAACCAATCATATCATTGTACTCCAATCATTTAAAGATATCATTATGATAATCGGCAAGCACTTATTTGTCATCCTCTCGTAATAACTCTGAAGAGAGTATTAATATCTTCAGACAATGACAGTCAAGGAATAAAAATGATGAGAGAGACGATATTGAGATCTTTCCTCTTTCGGTTATATTTGTTATTGTACCATTTTTTATAGTCAATGTACAGGACCCACCACGGCTCGCAAAGAAGCGGCCACACTGGGTTAAATAATCAACTCCATGGGTGAGTCCTGGTATATACATATTTTAAATGTCAAGGAAAATTTAAATGGAGAAAAGAATATTCAGTCAAATATAAATAAAAACTAAATAAAATTATATCCTTACACTATAAATAGTCCTAATATTACATAACAAAATCATATGTTGTAAAGAATATTCACTTCTTGGAGATACAAGAAAATAGAGTTACTGCTAAAGTGGGAAGATTCAGATAAGATATGGGATAATCTTTTAGAAGGTGTTATGGATCATAAAGTAGGAAAATGACGACGGCGAATGAGGTCCAGTTGGGAACAATCAATGAAGATATAACGAACAGATTGCAGGCTATGGCGACGGCAAAATTTGTAGATGGGAGGAGGGTCATGTAACATATAGTGATTGTGAGTGATATTGGTGTGGCCAATATGGAGGAGTGCAAGTATCACCTCGTGTAAGCGCTTTCGTCGGTGGGAGGAAGACAACTCACCGATGCTCGGTTTTATATTTCCTTTATAAAGCCTTGTCGGAGAGCAGGATAGCAATCAGTTGATGGGAGGTGGCCTTGTCGAATGGCATCCAGGAGGTACCTGGAACAGCTACTAAAAGAAGAGGAGGCCATGTTGGCCTCTCTATCAGCAATTTCATTGCCAGATAACTTGTGCACAGAAATAATGGCTATATTTGTTTCTTACGGGAGTGGAGAAGCAGAAGAAATTGCTGTGCAGCGGATACCATTGTGTTTTTAGAATAAGGGGTTTTAAGCTCTTGGAGCGCGCTAAGCTAATCTGAATAAATGACATAAAAGTGGTCTTGGTTAAGAAATAGAATTTTGGAAAGGACAACAATTATAGCCATTAATTCTGCCATAAAAATTGAAGCATGAGGGGGGAGGGTATGGGAGAGGTTGCGTTCAGACGAGCCCATGCTGTCCCCTGTTTTAGAGCCGTCTGTAAACACTGGAGTAAATTCACCGTGAACTTCGGAATGAGACAGGAATGAAGCCTTTAACAAAACAGCAGGGTGGCTAGATTTGGAGAGAGATCAGGGCCAAGTAAATGGTGGGAGCGGGGAATAGTCAAGGTGTATACCCTTCTCGTTTAGAAAGGCAGCACCTTTTGCAAAGGGATGTTAAGGAAATTAAGGATGCTGTGAACTGTTTGCAAATTGCAGAAATTAGGATTCGAGGTATCTCTGCAAGAATCGGTGTCAAGGCAGACGGTATTGGGGTTTGAAAGCGAAGATAACTTGTGCACATGATGTATTCCTTCGAAGAGAGAGTAGCATCACATTGGATTCAACTTCAAGTCTCAAACGGGAGAACGATCGGAAGGTCCAGTGGAGATACGAATCTCCTCGTTTTGGATGGGATCTAACAAGTGTAGTAGAGTTGGGGAGACCTGACCATATACTACACAGCCATAGTCCAGCTTCGAACGGATTAGGGCGATATAGAGAGGTAAAAGGAACTTGCGGTGGGCACCCCAATATTTTGAGGCGAGATGACGTAACAGGTCAAGCACGCGATGACAAGTCATTCGCAGGAGTTTAATATGCGGTGCGTATGTTAAGTGGCCATCTAGAATGAGTCCTAGAAATTTGACTTGTGAAGTTACAGGAATGGGCAAACCATATAAGGTTAGGTTTGCTGGAAGAAGATGGCAGGTTTTTCGATTCCCTTTTATCTTAAAAAGCACTGCTGAGGTTTTGGTGGGAGAGAAATGGGAGTTACCCCATTGTGAAATATTCTCAATAGCTAGTTGAAATTTTCGTTCGAGAAAAGGCAGCCTGGCACCGGCTAAATATAGCGTAAGGTCATCAAAATAACTGACCGTCGCTGGGATAGAAGTAACTATGCCATTAAATCCGAGAGCAAATAGTTATACACTTAGAACACTACCCTAGGGAACTCCTTCATCCAGAGTAAAGTTGTTGTACCATTAATGATGGGACAATGAACATCGTAAGTGGAAAACTATTTGTTTACCTATCATTTGTTAATTTTGATAAACCTCGCAATAGGAATATCAGACGTGCTAAGTGTATTTGTACTAAACGTAAGTGATCCTTCATCGTTAATTTTCTTGCTCCAAAAAATAACTTCTAAACCTGCCATTCCTACTCTTATTCACTCTGATGAATCTGTAGCCAATACACCTACTGAAGGGGCATATATATATATATATATATATATATATATATATATATATATATATATATATATATATATATATATATATATATATATATATATATATATATATATATATATATATATATAT
>JABUQX010122440.1:40000-46821 GCA_015478945.1 Trachelipus rathkii | reverse complement strand
TATATGCCCACATACCAGAATAATAAAATCTCGTAAGATTGTATTGACCAACTTAGCCTAAACTACCGAATAAAAAGATATCCTAAATTATTCATCCTAAAGTAATTTCAACACAATTTATACCATGTTGGTCAGTGTTTCCGAAGGAGTGCCTGTTGTTGTTTCCGTGATGTTTCATTTACATAGAAGAAATAAAATAAATAAAGAAAACAATTTATTTAAAAAAAACTTTAAAATAGTTTTAAAGAGTATTGAGCGAATATTAATGTAAGTGAAAATTGTTATTTTTTAAATAAAAACCTAAGAAACCTAAGAAAATACATTTATGTTAGCAGAGAAGAACTTATTTGTTATTTTATACTTATTACATGGTTAAAGATGATGTAAAGCAGAAAGTCAATAGATTAAAACGTGCATAGTTGTTGTAGAGCGTGCTAGGGGCGCCTTAACTGATTTACGAGTTTATCTTAAGGTACGTAAAATATATTTTTTAAAAAATTGCCGTTCGAAAACTTAGTAAAAGGTATTATAAAACTTGATAGTTATAATAAGTATAAACAAAAAAGTATTAACAGTTTAATAATAGTAATCTTGTTTAAAAATAATGATTGATGTTTCTAGATGTTTTAAGGGACTTTGTAATACAATGGCTATGTTGAATATAAAACCAAATCTTTTTAATAAAAGATTAAATGTTTATTGAATATAATTACTGGAGAAATGTATGAGTGTGTTGATGTATGTGTATGTGGGTTGTGTGTGTGTGTGATGTGTGCCTAAATTAATAAATAATCAATAGCGATTTTATAAAGCGTGACAAGTTAAGAATAAAAATAAAAATAAAATTTAATAAAATAACTATCAGGATCAAAACTGTTTTGGTAAGTGTGTGTGTGCTGTGGTTGGTGTGTGTGTGTGTGTTCTAATAAACAATAGGCATGAAGTAAATAACACTAAGTATAAAATAATAAAAAGAATAATAAAAATTAAATAAAATAAAAGTAAAAAAACAAAAAATAAAAAAAAATAAAAAATAAAAAATAGAAAGTATTAAAAAAAAAAAAAATAAAAAGAAAAATAATGTAATAAATATACATTAAAGCAGTAAAGCATGAATTAAAGCAGTAAAGCATATAGTTAACAGTACAAACTAGGAGTTAAAGCAAGTAAAACATGAAGTTAAAGCGAGCTAAAGCAGTAAACAAAACATACTAAATCCCCCCTGTTGTTAGGTAACACCTCTATTGGATTTACTGATTACTGCTTTAAGTAGTAACGTAATAAATAATATGAGTAAAGCAGTAAAAACATGTGATGTTAAAACAGTAAAACATATTTAAAGCAGTATAAACATTGATTAAAGCAGTAACAGCAGTTAAATAACAAAAGCAACTTATCCCCCCTTGGTGTTATGTAACACCTCTATGATTTACTGATTTAACTGCTTTAAGGTATGTAATTTAATAAATATATGAGTTAAAGCAATAAACATGTGAGTTAAAACAGTAAAAACATGAGTTAAAGTAGTAAAACATGAGTGTAAAAGCAGAAAGCAGTAAAACAAAAGCATACTTATCCCCCCTTGGTGTTAGGTAACCCTCTATTGATTTACTATTTACTGCTTTAAGGTATGTAACGTTAATAAATATATGGGAGTTAAAGCAGTAAAGCATATATGAGAAAGCAGTAAAACATGAGTTGTAAAGCAGTAAAACCATGAGTTAAAGCAGTTAAAGCAGTAAAAACAGAAATCATACTAATACCCCTCTTGAGTGTGAGGGTAAACACTCTATTGCATTTACATGATTTACTTCTTTAGGATGTGTAAATAAATATATGAGTTAAAGCAATAAACATGTGAGTAAAGCAGTAAAACATGAAGTAAAGCAAGTAAAAACATGAGTTAAAGCAGAGCTATAAAGCAGTAAAACAAAAGCATACTTATCCCCCCTTGGTGTTATGTAACACCTCTATGATTTACTGATACTGCTTTAAAGGTAGTAACTGTTAATAAATATGAAGTTAAAGCATAAAACAATGAGTTAAAGCAGTAAAGAAATGAGTAAAGCAGTAAAACATGATAGTAAAGCAGTAAAGCAGTAAAACAAAAGCATACTAATCCCCCCTTGTTGTTAGTAATAATAAATTTATTGAGTACTAACTTACAGAAATTAAAGTATCAAATGTAATAACTCTAAATTAAAGCAATAAAAATAATTTTGTGATAAAACAAGTCGGTCATGATGTTAAAGCAGTAAAACATTGAGTTTAAAGCAGGAAAGCGTAAAACAAAAAGCATTACTAATCCCCTATGGTGTTAGTAACACCCTAATTGATTTACTATTATGCTTTAAGTTATGTAATGTTAATGTTGTTAGTAAAATTTCGTACCAATTGTAGTAAAATAAAATGATTATATATCAGACACTCTTGATTTTTCTTCTTACATACATTTTTAAAAAATAAAATCAAAAGTATTAAGGAAAAAGTTATTAATCATAAGTCTTCCTAGAATGTATTCATAATAATTGGTTTTTGAATGAGTTACAGTTTAGGTTCGCGAAAATGTTTTTAATAAAATGTTAAGTATGAAATAAAAAGAAATGCCACATAGTAATATTTGAAAAGAATTTATAATGTTCAAGTATGAAATAAAATGAATGACTTTATAAGTATATATATTTTCATCCAGCAGGAATTATTGCGCTTCGAGAACGCACGCGGCGGGCGGGGAACGCGGAAAATATTGCGCCTGCGGGCGCACGGCGGCGGGCGGAACGCGGCGGGCGGGACGCTGCGGGCGGGGACCGCGGCGTGGTCGCACCTCGAGCGTGCGGGTTGTCCAGCCTCGCGCGAGCGCATGCGGCGCCCCTGATGCGTACGCTGTATGAACTAGGGGAAGACATCAAATATTACCTCTGTTTTATGATGTGGGGTAAGAAAAGCTAGAAAAGGTTAGAAAATGTACAATGCTGCGGCATCAATCATCAAAGTAGCATCAACTGTGAGGCATCCAATGCTGAGCATCAAGCTAGGCATCAAAAGTATAGAGCATTCAAAGTTGAGCATCAAAATAATCGAGTGTGTGAGTGTAGTGTAAGTGTTTCTGTTGTGGGGCGTGTGTGAGTGTAAGTGTATATGGGCTAGTGAAGTGTCTATGGCTAGTGTAAGCGCTTATAAGTGTCATAGTGGGTATGTGTAAGTGTAAGGGTCTATGGTGAGTGTGAGTGTAAGTGTATATGGGTTAGTGTAAGTGTCTAGGAGAGTGTAAGTGCTTAATAATGTCATTAGTGTGTATAAAGTTTCATAGTAATGGGTTATAAGTGTCATAAGTGTATGTGTGCAGTAATATTAGACTATAAGTATAGAAAAAGCTAAACTCATAGTAGAAAACATCCTAGCAGCTTGTAATATACCACCAATCGAATCCTCATACCTTATAACCTTAGGGTAGACGACACCCATATTAG
Organism: Trachelipus rathkii; assembly: GCA_015478945.1. Lineage (NCBI taxonomy): Eukaryota > Metazoa > Arthropoda > Malacostraca > Isopoda > Trachelipodidae > Trachelipus > Trachelipus rathkii. The sequence goes on along the minus strand of JABUQX010122440.1, from coordinate 43,351 downwards.
GCTTATTCTAGGCTCAGGGGAGGCTAGAAAAAGCTTGGAAAAAAGTGCACGCAGTTGGCACTATTGTGGACACTCACTTGGGCGACTAATGTGGCACTCCACTTGGCACTCATGGCACTCACTTGGCACTCCACCTGCACTCATCTAATACTCATAGAATAATAAAACACTAATAGAACACTCCCTAGATACTTCTTACCGTGATTTGACGCCATCCAAAATGTTACTGAGCCATCAAAGCTGATCCATCAATAATGCTGAGTCATCAAAAAAAGCAACAAGGTCGAAAAAGATTACAATGTCAAAATTGTACCTTGAATACAAAAGGGTATCGAAAAATTTGTTTCTCAAAAAATTGTCCCATTGGAAAGACCAAAGGGTGCCGAAAAATAGGCTGCCAAAAAATTAGGGATGGGCAAAAAATGGTGGGCCAAAATTGACCCATGGAAGACCAAAGGGTTGTCGTGTGTTTTGTACGTGTGTATAAGTGTAAATTAAGTGTCTATGGGGGTGAAAGCTAGTGAAGGTTATAAGTGTAAGTGTGTGTGGTGTAAGTAAATCTGCGTGAGTAAGTAAATCTAGGTGTTATAAGTAAATCTACGTGAGTGTTAAGTAAATCTGGGTGTAAGTAAATCTCTGTGTGTAAGTAAATCTGATGTTGAGTGAGTTAAATCTGCGTGTGTAATAAATCTGTATAGTGAGTGTAAGTAAATCTGTGTGGTGTTGTGTTGTGTGTGTGTTGTGTGTGTTGTAGGTGTTCAAGTTAGGATAGATCCAAACATACGTTCAAGTTAGGAACAAAATATGTGACGGGTGGGCCACCGAGTTGCCAAAAATCAGCTGTTAGGCCAAAAATTGACCCACGGTTATCTGGCAAGGCCCAAGCCGAAATATCATGGACAAACAAGGTTAAGACATCAAAAAAGGCTAAGTCCCTAAAAGAAGGCCAAAAAATTACCGTGGTCAATAATGACCCATGTATTCGTCAAAGGCTTAGAGAAAAGGTCAGGACAAAAAAGGCTAAGACATCAAAAAAGGGCTAAGCCCCTAAAGGGTGGCCAAAAATTAGGGTGGGCCAAAATTGACCCATGGAAGACCAAAGGGTTGATCGAAAAAATTAGGGTGGGGTACGTACAACGGTTGCTTACGCAACCGTTTGGCGCAACCCTTCTTCGAAGGGTTGCAAAAATTAGGGTTGCCGAAAAAATTAGGGTTGCCAAAAAATTAGGGTTGCCAAAAAATTAGGGTTCTCAAAAAATTTGGGTTCTCAAAAAATTTGGGTTCTCAAAAAATTTGGGTTCTCAAAAAATTTGGTTGCCCAAAAAAGGTCAAGCACAAAAAGGTCAAGCGCAGGTAAAAATTTGGCCCAAAAAGGTCGAGGTCAAAAAAAGGTCATAAAGGTCAAGCCAGGTACGTAGTCCAATATCCCGTTGTTACTACTGGAAAGGTTAAGACGAGAAGCAATTCTAGAAGTAAAAGAGGGAGCAGAATTGAAATGAGTTGAAGAGTAAACGGTCGAATCATCGGCATATGAGTGGATAGAGTTAGATGTGCAGGTAGAAATCATTAATGAAAAGTAAGAATAAAGTAAGAGAAAGACCGAACCCTGAGGAACCACCACTATGACCAGAAAAAAAGAAAGAAAGAAGTCGCTCCATCAGCCACAGCCCATATTGAGTGACTTGAAATAAAGCTAGACATAAGTAAGCAAAGAGAAGGAGGAAACCCAAAGGAGAGGAGCTTTGAGAGCAGTGATAGCGCACACGCCTACCACGCATCGGACCACGATAGCGTCTCGGAGTATGCTCAAAGTCCGCCACACGCAGAAGGTACCCTCCTCCGCGTCCCTAGGTTCCTAAAGTAGCCCAAACCTATTTACTCACGTGCTTCAGATATATGTATAAGATGTATTAATCACGCAGTATTGATACCTTTTTTGAGGTACAAACTCCCCTCGACATAGCACTATACTTGCGATCGAAAAAGAGAATGAAATTTCCAGAGTCTGAATGAAGTGACGAAGATATGCCAGTGCGTGTCTCAGAGATCTCTTACGCATAGCATTAATAAACAAGAAGAAGCTCTATAACGATTTCACAGCTCAGTGGCTAGATCGACTGTAGCAGTGCTCGCGCACCGCAATCCTAGGCATATTGGTCATCCCTACTTTTTCGGTATAGGGGCCTCCGAAGTCTGAAGAGCTGAAGGTCGGCTTTCCTATCGCACATTGATGGAAATTCCTGCATGATTAGTAATCTTGAGCATCATTTTCATCATCCGCCGCAACAGCTCGTTCGATCTGATGTTGGATCCTCTTGAAGCGAGGTAGCACTTCATCCTCCGACAGGTACGGTACTGTCCGCTCACGGAGCATGAATCTAACCGTCAGTGCACTTCAGACTCAAAAACTCTGTATGCGACGAGATTTGTCCACCACGCCGATCCGAAGGCATCAGCCCCCGTCGTAACACGCACGACTAGCTCAGAACCTATACAGCGCTGCACACCTCAAATTCACATCTTCACCTCGTCGGAAGCCCATGCAACTTCACGTCTCTCCTTCAGCTGTCGCATCTCAACATCGGCTAACTCATCGATGCACTTAAGCACATCGTTAGATCACCTAGCGAGCTGTGGAGCGGATGACGCGGACGAAGCGGAGAGCGCAATGCCGCGCACTGCACAGGTCCGGGCCTCCGCGGTGCAGGCTACACAGAGATAACTACGGACGGCCGAACGGAGATTGGCCTTCCTCTCAGTTTGAGATGCAGTGTTAAGCAGCGATAACCAGCAGCCGGCTATGCCTAGACGTCGAATCAAGAGTAGTGAAAGGTAGGACTGTACCCATCTTAGCCCGCGAAGTACTTATATTAATATATACTTACATTTAATTATTATCTCAGAGCTCGATCTCGCTTATGTTACTGTCCTACTCTAACGCGACACTATATTCAGCATATATTCCATCAACCTAAGCGCGCGTCGCACATCGCCGTTCCATACTACGATACAATCTGTTTGCATAGCTGGATTAGTTTAATTCTGAACCAGACGTATCCAGCGCAATGATAGCCCACTCTGAGTTATTCGCTCCTCTTCACACCTTCTCACTTTATAATATGAAATATATATTATATATATATATATAAATAATATATATTATATATTATAAAAAAATATATGTATGTATATATATATATAATATATATATATATATCTATAATATAATATAAATATATTAATATAAAGAATATATAGCCGTATGTAGATCAGTGACATTTGCCTGCTCCTATATCTCTTCTAGTTACATGACGTATCATCACACACATGCCAGCCATCCCTGTCATAGAC
>JABUQX010122440.1:30000-32500 GCA_015478945.1 Trachelipus rathkii | reverse complement strand
TGTTTTTTTCAAGAAAAAAACATGTTTTTTCATGTTTTTTTCGTTTTTTGTGGTTTTCGTTTTTTTCATTAAAAGTATTTTTAAAAATATAAAGAGGCTAATATGATATTTCACTTGAGTATTTTCATTTTTCAAATATAAGAATACTTGAAATTAAACAAATATTCCATTATGATTTATAAAATAGCAGAACTACCTTTCTCTTATATTTTATCGTTTTCGTTCAATTTACAGAAGGTTGTAGCTTGCAGACTGCTGTTTGTAGGCTTCTACTTATTAATTTAACTAATTATATTCGTAATATCATATAATATATTATAATTTACTTTCTTTATGTATATTATATTATATAGAATGAGTCTGAATGACAAAACTCAATGAAATAATAAAAATATTAAAATTAAAATTATACCAAGATTGCAAATGAAGGAGGATGAGTGAATGATTAAATTAAATATTTGGCTTTGGAATATCAACTTTTGATTCACTAATCATTAGTCCCCAGTCACTACTGAGTACTGACTACTGTGCTGTGACTACTGTCAAGCTCGTTATCACTGGGCTCATCAGGTGATCAGCCACATTTAATTTTGATTTAATTGATAAGTCTGATACTCAGTCGTGTATTTGAAGATCGTGTGAGAATGACAGTGGTGAAGGAGCAGGGGCAGTAACAGGGCTCTTAAGCTTAGCTGCCTTAGCATAATCATCTTTCTCAGTTGGCAAATTTTCAGAATTTCCTAGTTCTAGACTATGAGCAATAAAAACTAGTTTTTGCAACGTCTTCACAACAAAAGTTATATTTCATGCGAGGGCCTTGCTACCTTTTATTTCTTAAAAAGTACAGTCACACGAATTTTTGCAACGTCCTGGCATTTCTTAAATTGCTGATAAATAATTATATGAATAAAAATATTAATGAAAGCGAACAGAGAAGGAAAACATTAATGAAGCCACAAACAAAATATTATGAATATCAAAATTCAGAATAAAAAATAAAAAATGGAAAAAATGAAAATTTTGAATACAAACTCAGGGGCTTCCACCTTTAGGAAATTGGAATCAAAAAATGTCCAAATTAGAGCATATTTGCTAAATTTAAATATATTGTTCAAACATGTAAATTCCACAACTTAATTGAAAAAAACGAAAAAAACAAATTTTTACTTGTTTCTTTCAGGCTGTGTTTTTTCATGAAAAAACACGTTTTTTCGGAAAAAAAACGAGCTTGTTTTTTTCCTTTCCCAACCCTAGGGAAGAGGTAGAAATCCCACGAAGCTAGATCTGGGCTGTATGGAGGATGTGGAAGTACTTGAATGTTTTCTTCGGCCAGAAATCCCATAAATTGAGAGGCTCAGTGCGAGATGGGGCGTTATATTATATATTATATATATATAAATATATATATATAAATTATATATATATAATATATATATATATATTATATTATATATATATATATAATATATTATATATATATATATATATATATATATAGATTATATATACTATAGTATATATAGTATATAATAAATGCTACATGAACTTACATCTAGGTGTCATCTACTCAATGAATGAATTAGTTCTTAAAAATAGAATAGCACTGCCAGGTCCTTCCATTTTTCCTCTTAGGACTGTTTTATTAATGCTAGAGCAGAAAAAAGTCGTTTCAACGCTAACTTGGCTTTGAATAAGATCAGGATCAGCAAATTGCAGCTTCTTGTACAACGTCAGGATACTTATCGATGCGCCTCTTCTAATTTAAGCTTCTAAGTTATATCAATTTTGTCAACTTCTTTCAGTGCAGCAGGAGAAATTTGTTTAAAGTTATGGCAATATTGTGTACAAGGATGAGGACAAAACCGTTGACCTTTCTTTGAACCAGTCGTTAGCTTTCGACTTAAAATCTTTCAATATCTAGAAGTTTTCATACTCTCTTCTGAGCTTTCTGAAAAAATGACTTGAGAAGGTTAGTAATGGGCGATAGTTGTAGTTTCATCACTTACAATATTTTCAGATGTATTCTTTTCTTCTTGACTTCTTGCAACCTTTTTAATACAAATGGTCACTTTGCAAAGTGCAGATTTATTTTTGTTGTTGATCTTCATTTAAACTTACCCTGTCGATAGGAATTTATATAAACAACAAGCTAGTATAGAATACCATTGTCAATGAGAGAAATTTCTCTTCGTACCTTGGAGTTTTTTTTCTTCAGCATCTTGAAATATAGATGGCTATAAGTGAAGGTTTGAATTCTTTAGATATATCCAAATTTAACATAAGGTGCAGGTTAAAAAAAACTTCGAATTTTGCTTGCATATTTGTGTATGGAAGTCGCAAGTGAGTGAACTTGTATGAAGCGATTAAAGTCATTAACAGAGTAACAATTCATAACTTTGTCAGCTCAAAATTTTCTGATTCCAACTCTACTATCTTGAAAGTTACTCCGACTCCGACCTCTTGAAAATTACGACTCCGACTTCCGACTCCACTCTTCAAA
>JABUQX010122440.1:20000-22500 GCA_015478945.1 Trachelipus rathkii | reverse complement strand
CATATTTCAACAGTAGTGGTAGAGGACAGAATAGTTTCGGTAAACAAAAGGAGGAAGGAAAGAACACGGCAGCGTCCGGAGTTTCAGAAAGCGGCAATAAAGTCCTGAATGGATCAGGTGAAGAGCCGAATCTCCTGACTGAAACGATGAAGGTGGAAAATGACAAGTTTTCACACCTGCCTGTAACATATGGGACGGTGAATGGATATCGAGTAAAGATACTCCGAGATAGTGGTTGTGAATTTGTAGTGGTGCAAGAGAAATTCGTACCTGAAAGATGTTATGATGGAAACAACATGACGATGAGATTGTTGGACGGAACGGTGATAGAGGCTCCACTCGCGACTATTGACGTGGACACCCCTTACTATGTGGGTAGGACGACCGCAGCAGTGCTGCCAGAAGTCGTTTATGATTTAGTTATTGGGAATGTCAGAGGTGCATTACCCCCGTATCAGCCGAACCTCGCGTGGGAGACGACTGTGTGTCGAGGGCCTCATATTGAGAAGGTCGAGCATAACCATAGAAGTTTGCTATTCCCCATCGCCGAGAATGCTGAGGAAGAATCTCAGGATGAATCTGTAGAAACTAATCATACTTTTTTAATGGCGAGTCTGGAGAAAGAAGAGTTTTGTAGAGAGAAACCGTCAGTACCACAATCTCTGGACATCATCAGAAAAGATGTCGGACCAACTACTGAGCCATCACTGTGTGTGATGAGATGATAGGGTCCCAAGGTTCATCCAAGGATGAAGATGTTACAGAAGAAGAAGAAATTAGTGTCCCAAAAGAACCACTAGATAATGTTAAGGAAGGTACAGGAGTACCGGATGTCCAGGAGACATCAGTTGTAAATAGTACACTTAGGTTTAAGGAACCAGACTGTACATTAAGAGATGGTGAGTCACGAGGAGATGACACAGCACCTCACTCACAAAGTTCCAGAGTAGAGAAGATTGTAGCTGTGGGTGAAGAAGAAGTAACTCACGGTGAAGAAGTAGCGGAACTTATGAATGATCGGGAAACTTTTCGAGAAAAGCAAAAGGATGATATTACTCTGCAAAGGATATGGAGGTCAAAAGAAAGAGGTGATAATAAGTATGTAGTGAAGAATGGAGTGTTGTTTAAAACAGTGGTTGAGAACCAACAGGAAAGATGTACGTTGATAGTACCGAAGGAGTATAGGAGTAAGGTTCTGAAAGTGGCACATGATGAAGTCTTCGGTGGTCATCAAGGTGTGAAGAAGACAATGGGTAAGATCACCCAACAGTTCTTTTGGCCTAACATATATCAGGAGGTAACTAAGCACTGTTACTCCTGTGACATATGTCAAAGTACGTGCCCGAAAGGAATGGTAAAGAAAGTACCTCTGTCTCCCATGCCCATCATAGATGAACCTTTTGAAAGAGTAATCATTGATTTAATAGGACCGATCTCACCACCATCTTCAGAAGGGCATCAGTATGTCCTAACCCTTGTTGATGCCGCCACGCGCTATCCGGATTCTGTTCCTCTGAAGAGCATCACCGCGCAGAAGGTTACAGAAAGCCTGGTATTCATTTTTATGAGGTTGGGGGTCCCAAAGGAGATACTTAGTGATAATGGACGTCAATTTACATCTGATTTGATGAGGGACGTGACGAAGATGCTAAGTATAAAGCAAAAGTTCTCAAGTTTCTACCACCACATGAGCCAAGGTCTCACCGAGAAGTTCAATGGTACCCTAAAGCGGATGCTCAGACTGATGTGCAGTGAGCAAGTACGGAAGTGGCATAAGTTCATTGAACCGTTGCTGTTTGCATACAGGGAGGCCCCACAGGACTCCACAGGATTCTCACCTTTTGAGCTCCTGTATGGTAGGACTGCGTGGGGTCCAATGCGAATATTGCAAAAGAAAGACCTTGATAAAGGCGCAGAGATCAGAAAACTGAAAGAAGAAAGTTCGTACAGAACAAGTTATGAGAAGTATGTAGAAGAATACTTCAGAATGGTTAAAGAAGTAATGTCAAGAAAGGAGGGAAGAAGTAAAACTGACGGTAAAAATAGAGGGTGTGATGATGATAGGATGATATAATGAAAGGGTAGTCATGTGTTGAAACTATTATTTGCAAGAAAAATGATAGAAGTTAGCAGGAAGAACGAAAAGTGTCGGAAGAGACACAGAGAAATAAAGAAGTGTATGGTATTATGGCGAGAGTTGGAGAGAAAAGGAGGTGACGAAGGAAGTAGAGGATGTAGGTCCAGAGAAAAGGGTGTAAAGAAAACACTGATGAGTGTGTATAGAAGTGAAGTGCCGGCAACCGAAGTCATGATGGGAATAATGGACGTAATAAATGAGGCAGACTATTTTGTGGAAAATAGGTTCAAATATTCTCTGACCCGGCGTGAACACCCGATTACTCTTGAGAATGTTCTTCAAAGACTCCAGGAGGAGGGTTTTACTATCAGACCAACCAAGTGCGAATTTGCTTCGTCGAGTGTGGAGTTCTTGGGTCACCAC
>JABUQX010122440.1:0-15000 GCA_015478945.1 Trachelipus rathkii | reverse complement strand
TATCTTAAGTTTAGGTTCAATAATAAGAATTATTTTGGTGTTAAGTTTTAGGACCTTTAATATTTAAAAACTTTGGATCTTGATTTGCGTTTTTCTAGAACTGTGTAAACAGTTTCTTGTATTAACATATTTGAAGTATTCTTTTCTAAGATATTATTTTTCTTTCATCATTTTGGTAAATGATATAAGTGCATCAAAATATGGTCTATAAAATTGCGCCTCAAAATGAAATTATATGATCTTGGTGGTCGTGGGGGACGGTAGTCGTTTTCTGCAGAAGAAGGCTTTTGTGGAGGGGTAGAAGATATTCTCTTTGAGCTCTCATAGTTGTCGTTGCTATTTGCCAATTACGCAACTGCATTGCATGGGGTTCATTTGGGTTATTGAAGGATAAAGATGGTCTATATGAAAGATCGTTTGCTCTGGTATTCTGGAGGGGGATGTGGTGAGAAAACGTATTTTTGGAAGTGTTAGAAGGGAGATGCAATCTCCTGTGATGTCTGGGCGGGGGGTTGGTGATGGAGGATCGCAAGAGAATCTGGGTGGGATTGGTGGGTTGCGAATCTTTCCAAAGAAGTTAATTTAGGGGGGTGCTGCTGAGAATTGGAAGTTTGGGTTGAGTTGTTTTAAGTGTGCATGTGAAGAAACTTCCAGTGATTTTGTTTCTTCATGTGAGTATCGGAACATACAGTTGTGTTGTTGGTGATGTAAGTTGCATAATTCTTGGTTGCTGTGGTGTTTGTGTTGAGAATTGGGTGTTTCGTGGTAAATATATTCTGTTTGGGATGTTGGAGAGAGCCTTTGTGTAACTTTAAAATGATGTTTGTGCATTGATGCTGGTGGCTTTTGTAGTTTATGGTCAACTTGAATTTGTTGGCTGAACCCGGTTTTGTCTGGGTTTTAAACTTCGATATTTTAAAATTGTCGCTATGGTCAATGAAAGATTTCGAAGAGTTTAAACGTTATAGTAACAACTTTTTTGTAAAGGACAAGCTGTTTAACCTGAAATGGGCCTGACCATTTCGAAAAATGTTTTGGGAACTGTTTCTATTTCTTTACGTTCAAGATGTGGACAAAAGCCTTTTAATATAATAAGGGTGGGTTTTGCTTTTGGGAGTTGTTTTTGGATTTACTTTTCTATTTCTGCGTGCAAGAGTTCTCTAGCTTGGTTTCAAATTAAGTAAGCTCTTTCTGCTAGTTCATCGACGAAATCGTTGATATGCTTTTGTGGCTATTGTTTCTCAGTGAATGGAGAGGAGTAAATGGGAAGGTCCCATGGAAGATGTTTATTTTATGCATACAAAAGGAAATGGGGTGTGCTGCCGATGTGGGAGTTATATGTTGAGTTGATAGCGACCTGTATAAATGGGATGTATTGTCCCCAATCATTGTGATTGTGGTGAAAATAATGTTTTAGGTAGTTGCTAATCTTGAGGTTTTCTCTTTCAACTAGGGATTTACTCTGGTCATGTTGCACAACATTGTTCACAGCCTTTTTGCACCATTGTGCGCATATTTCTTTAAAGAGTGAAGCGTGAACTCCGGTATCCTATCCAAGATTAATTACCTCAGGTGTGCTGTACCTGCAAATAGTTCTTTCTAGAATTGCTTTGACAGCTTCTTTTGTTGTGTGTTGTATGAGAGGTATGAGTTCTACATTGCGTGCTAAAGTATTTTCATGCATAAGATATATTTACATTTTGTTATTATGCATTGTGGGAGTGAACCTAAAAGGGCACAGTGTACTCTTGAGAATGGTTCGTAAGAGAGAAAGGTATGCCTTTATTGGTGCATTTTTAGGAGTGTTTCCTTTTACCTTTTGGCATGATGGTCAGGTAGAGCAATATTTTTTGACTAATTGATGTAATTTGGGAAATATATATTTTCCTCAAATACGGTATTCGGTTCTTTCTGCACTGCAGTGACCTACTGCTAGTGATGCAAGATTCTGTTCAATGATAGAGTGGATCATTGTGTTAGGGACTTGGATTAAGAATCTTTCTGATTGGGTAGCGTAGTGGAGTATGTCGTTGATTAAGACATGGGGATATGTGACTGTGAGAATGTCTTGAGAAGTGATTGGTTTGTTAAGTGAAATGATTGGTTTTGCGATATTATATGATTATTTTATGCGAGGACATGCCTTTTGTTAATGTATTATAGTGTCTTTTGTTTAAAGAAAATTTTCAGTTGGCAATACCGTATGTTATGCTAAGTGGTTGTAGGTGAGTTTCAACTGAGGTATTCGCTTATAATATTTAGTTTACCTTGTTTGTATGCGATTGCTGAGTTGAAATGGGCAATGAAGATGTTCCATCTTTCTGATTGTCTGGGGTGTTTTTTATAGCGAATCAGATATATGAGAGGCTGATTGTCTGTAATTATAGTTATTGGATAACCAAAAACCGTGTTCTTGAACTTCTTTAGAGCGAATACTATCACTAGTTCTTCCTGTTCAATAGTTTTGTTGTTTGCTTCCGATTTTGAGAGTGAGTGTGATATGAAGGCGAGAGGTTTATCTTTACCGTTTTCATCAAGCTGGTATAAAATTGCTCCCAGGCCCTAATTGGAGACGTCACTATTTATTTAGAAATGCTTCTTGTAGTCCGTATACAGCAGATGTGGTTGCAACAACAATTTGCCTTTAATATCAGGAAAGCCTGTTGTTATTCCGGGAACCATCTGAACTCAGCGTGTTTTGCATAATAGTTTAGTTATGGGCTTCGCGATCGTTGCGTACTTGTCAATGAGATGATTGAAGTAGTTTAGAAAACCCATCAAGGATCTGGTTTCCGGGACATTCGTAGGCGGTTTCAATGAGGTTAGCGATTGAAGCTTTGCAGGGTGAGGTGAGATATCTTTGTGCCAGATTTTGAAACCTAGAAATAGGAGACTACTTCTTAAAAATTTGCATTTAGCGAACGTTATTCTCATGTTGTTTTTTCGAAAACTTTCGAATATTTCAAACTATTCAGGTGATTTTCTTGATTTTCTTGATTTTCTTCGAGTATGAGGACATCATCCAAGAAGACTCTGCAGGCGTCTCCTAGGAGGTAGGAGTGGGCCATCTCCATGGTTCTTGCAAATACCGGTGGGGCACTTGACAATCCAAATTTAAGCATCGTGGGAGCGTATTGTACTCGTGGTGTACGAAAAGCGAGTAGCGGCTACGTTTTCTCTTTGAATTCTAAACAATGGTAAGCGTCCAGAAGACAAAGACTGGTTAAGATCTTGCTCTTCCCTAGTGTTGTGAGGATATCGTTTATACAGGGAAAGAGGAGGCGATCCAGAACATTGTGGCCATTTATATGACGGTAGTCGGGCACAATCCTGGGCGTTGAAGAATTTTTCTTTGGGATTACTAGTAGCGGACTTGAGTTGGGGCTGCTTATAGACTTGAGTTGGGGCTGCTTATAGATCTGATGTAACCTTTTTGCTGTAAAGATATTACCTATTGATCTCTCTGTGTAAGATATCGGTGGGTAGGCGATATTGTGGTCTGTACAATCACTTTGGTGTATTCTTCTTCAGTGTGCTGGAAAACTTTGTTAGTGGACACATCGGAACCTCGTTATCTTCCAAAGCGATGACGTCTTTGTACTCCTTGAGTAGCTCACTTAATCTGTTGAGTTGGTTTGAATTCTTTATAGCTTTGCATTCTTCTTCTTTGGATTTAAAGGAGTTTATAAGAATTTGCTTATATGTGTATTTCGGAGTTGTGTGGAAGATAAGCCTTTCGAAGAGGTGGTCAAATTAATGCGTGAGTTTTGCCGGGGTTCGTCTAGGATTATTATTGGGTTTGCTTTAGTGATGTAAGTTTTTAGAGATAGTGTGTGGTGTAGCTCCGATGTTTATAATATGTATTAAGACCTGCCCTTCTTTAGAAGAGCTCAGAACACTTTCTACAAAGAAAAAATTAATGATATATGTGTTTTCTGTATTAAGAATTAAGTAGTCTGATGGTGTAGTAAGTGCAGGTGAACGTGTTTTCACCAAAAGAGAAGTTTTAGAGTACTGAGATAATTCTATGTTATCTAAAATAGATAGATTATAGTTGGTATCCTTGTTAATTAATAGATTGTTTACCGTGTGCATTTCTTCTTAATATAGTGGTAGTGATTCAGAGTGCTTCGTTAAAAGATACCATGATGAGGGTTAATTCATGGTTAGAATTAGAGAGAGAGTTTCTAGGTTCTGGGAAGTGATGTTGGAGGTGGGTGAGTGTGTTATATCATGCGTAAGTTTAGAGAAAGTTCCAAGGTTTGTGGTAGGAGCGGGTGAAGGATTTGAGTTGTTGAATAAAAACATGCTGTCATTTTTGGGGACAGAAGATAATGTTAGTTCATGTCTAGTATTGTAGAGAGTTGTAAAATTTTGTTTTGGAGGGTTGTAAGATCGTGATTGTGTTCGGATTTGTAGGAGGAGGAAGCATACCTTTGTTTTCAATATCTTGCAGAATCGTGTTGATGTGAGTGGTGTTTTCATGCGCTTTAGTTTAGGTGAGGTTAAGGGTGTGTGTAAGTACATTTTGTTTTGTATCATTCGTGCTTTTACCTAAAATATAGTTATTAAAAAATCACTTTGATTCTTGTTACAACATCTACCATTTCGTGCATTATTTTTATAACAATTAAAATTAGAGCCCATTGGGCTTGTTGCTGTATGTTTACCAGGAAAGCCAATCAAACGTTTTAATCAAAAAGAAGAGTTACTTTGACTCTTGTTACCTTTATAGTTTTTGTGGGAATCTGGGTGATTCCTTACATTCATAGCCGCTTCGCTATACTTGAAAAAACAGTGGATGATGTTTTCTGTTGGGGGAGGACCAGTAACATCATCTGACCTGAAAAGATTGTTGATAATTCTCTCTGGTGGTGGTGTATCACCAGTAACGTCATCGAACCTGCAAATAAAATTATTGGAGTTTATAATGCTGCGCGAGCTGTCGGTCCTCTCTTGATATTCGGCAATTTGCGCAACACTACCAAGGTGTGGAAGTTTATAGATGCGCAGATCGGAAGGATTCTGCGTTCTCGCCCCAAAAAAATTTTTTTGCATTAGTGTTGGTCATCTCCATCCTATCTTTGGTTTTGAGAAAAGACATGTTGTTGATGCTCATATTCCATTTCTTCGTAGTCGTAATACAGTTATTGTTCATCTTCCGCTGGCTGCATTATTCTTGTGAAAGATGCTCTTTGTGTATAATTTGTTCCATTTCTTTTAAAAGGTTGCCTGTTGTGGGGCTGTTGATTTTGATGCTGTGCCCTGGGGCGAATTCCCTTAGAATTTGAATGGAGGATTCCCCAACCTTGCCAAGTGTTTCCTATGATCGTTAGTTTAATGGCGTCGGTGATTGGGAATTTCTCTTTTGGGCAGTTGGGCATTTGGGTCTTTCTGGTTTCATCGTGAGTTTCGGCTGGTTTTCGTGGATCTTTTCTTTTTTGGGAGGCTGATTGCAGTAGCGGCAGTATACATTAAAAGACACTCCAGAGTAGAGTGTTGAAATCTTTCGCAATTGAAGCAGTCTTGAGGTTGTTGTGCTTGGAAAGTAGCTCTTGGTTTGAAATTGTTCACTGGTGATTTTTGTTGCTGAGACGTAAACTTAGGTTTGTTCTCCTGGAGGGATAGCTGAAAAACTTGCCTCTTGTTAAAAGTTCTGGGTTTCTGTGTTGGTTTTGTACTGTAAGCGTAGTTGATTTTTGCTTGTGGAATAATCTTTTTATGTAGATCGTTGAGTTTTCCTTCTGATTTTTCCAAGAATTTGTGGACCTGCTCCGGAATAGCAAACTGGTGGTCGTAAAAAGTTTTATTTTTTCCCATTCCAGGTATAAACAATTGAAAAACGCAGAAAAGAATATGCGAAAAGATGGATTAAATAATCTCTACTACAAAGTGGATTCCATCTAGTTTGGCGAGAATTGAGAAATATTCTTGATAAAGCCTATTTATGTCCAATGTAGCTGAGGCCAGAGAGTGTTATTTATTCCATTGAAAACTTTGAATCCTTTGCATAGCTTCGTCAGGAAATAAAGCTTTGGAGTGTTTTGAGAAAGTCCCCTGTAGTGGCTAAATTGAAAATTTCTGGGATCGCGTCCAGAATTTTCCTTATTTCAGATTTGTTATCATTAGAGATCTGTGTGTGAGCCTGGGCCAATTTGGCCGGCTCAGTTGTGCAATGCTTTAAAGTGACATTCTCTGCATTTTGGCACGCCATTGTTTGAGTGAGGGACCGTACCATATTCCATTAATCCTATCGGTTAGAAATAATTTAGGTTTCGAGTTACGGAGGCTAAGATTTGAATGGTGGGGGAAAGAGAAGGGGTTTGAGATTCTCCCGTCATTTTGTTGTTGTGAAATGTACAAGATTGTTTTTAAAACATTAAATGTTTTGTGATTATCTACCTTTAGCAATTGTGTGAAACTGCTTGGTTTCCTCTGGTCCTATCTTTTTGGCGTGTGATTGTAATGTCGCTGGCTGGTTTCTTGCTGGTCGCCACTTTTAGCTCTCGAATTCTTGAGGTTTGCAAGCGAAGGTCTTGGTGGGCTAAAATAATTTATTTCTCGTCTAAAAGATCCAAAAATCCTAATGCACACGCCTAGGAACACAAGAAAAGAAATAATGACTTAACCCCCCCCCCAAAAAAAAAAAAAAAAAAAAATTACAATCTCTGAAATTTCAATTTCTATTTGATTCTTTTAGAACTATGGTTTGATTATGATTTGTTAATTGGTAATCAATTTACAAATTATAATTAAACCATTGTTCTTAAAGAATCAAAAAGGAATTGAAATTTCAGGAATTATAAAAAAAAATAAAAATATGATTTAAAGTTATACTTATTAATTAAAAAAAATTATTAAAATTTATAAATTTTGATTAATTTAAGATAGCAAGTATCACGAGTGCAAAAAAAACTTAAATATATAAACTAGAGCAAACATATTGGAAATAACTTAAGATTTCCGTATGAACTAAATTAGGATTTCAAAAAACAATTTTTGAAGTTAAAATTACACAAATATCCATTTAAATAAATTTCATGAATATAAAAAAAGTTAAAAATAGAAAATGGAGCACACATAAGGTAACTAAATTAAAACTTCCAAAAAAAAGTTGCCTTCAATAAAAAAAAAATTTAAAATTATGCAAATTTTAATTAAATTAAAATTGAAAAGAAGATTTCAGTTAAAATTAAACTTGAACTCCAAAAATATAATTAAATTGAAATTAAAAAAAAATTGTTATGGTTTCAAAAAAATTAAATTAAAATTATTTAAATTTTAATTAAATTAAAAATTTAAAGAAGTAGGATTTTAACTAAAAAAATAAATTTAAACTTCAACTTCTAAAATGTAATTAAATTAAAAATTTCAAAACAAAATAACCAATTAAATTAAAAAAATTGAAATCAAAATTACCCAAATTTCCATTGAAAAGAAGTTTCACGAATATCGATTATAATTAAATAAAATTAAAATTGAAACTTTCAAAGAAATTATGACTTCAAAAAATAAAAATCTAAATTAAAAATTACACAAATTTTCATCAAATTGAAAGTCTCACGATTAATGATTTTAATGAAAATTAAAAAGGAAAAATTTAGAGCACACATATTGCAATAAAAAATTAGTTTCCAGACGATGTGGTTGAATCCTATGGTAGGCCGCGTTCTTTAGTTAAAATGATACTAAAAGAAACCTACTCACAAACACACACACACACACACACACACACACACACACACACACACATATATATATATATATATATATATATATATATATATATATATATATATATATATATATATATATATGTCCGAGAATGTCCGAGACTGAACGCCCTAATTTGAAATGTCTGTAATGTGAACAAGTTGAAACTGAAGATTGATACAACAATGAATGCACATAGTTTTGAAGTTTTATTTGTGCAATCACACCATTTCTACATGTGCCCCACGAGTGGCACGGAGGATGTCTAATCGAAACTCGAATTCTCTTCACGTAGCCTGTAGCATCTGTGCCGTAACTGTCTCAATAGCAGCTCTAATCCTCTCACGAAGCTCTTCCAGAGTTTTGACTTTGATAGAGTACACCATTTCCTTAATATATAATTATATAGAGAAATCAAGGGGAGTAATGCAGGGCGACCGGGTGTGCCAGAGAATTGGACCACCTCTCCCAATCCATCTTTATAATATATATACTAGATATATAAGATAGATATATAATATAATATATTATAATATATATATATATATATAGAAATATATAGTAATATATATATACCATTTATTATATATATATATATATATATATATATATATATATATATATATATATATATATATATATATATTTATATATAAATATAATATATACACAGAGATAATAATTATATATATATATATATATATAATATAATATAGAGTTTAATGACTTTATAGATACACCATTTCTATAATATATATATATATATATATATATAAATCCAGATTAATCCCAATTAATCCCACAGGAAGAAATTCAGGGGAGTAATGTCGGGCGACCAGGGTGGTCAGAGAAATAGACCACCTCTTCCAATCTATCTTTGTGAGAATTTGTCCGTCAATGTGTTCCGAACGTCCACATGCCAGTGTGGAGGTGCTCCATCCTGCTGGAAGAACAGGTGTGGGGTATCGATCTCTTATCTGAAGGAAGACATAATTAACCAACATATCTAGATATGTGTGACCTCTGCAAAGAAAAATGGTCCAATAACTTTATCCTACATTAAGCCACACCAAACGTTGACCTTGGGGCTGACACGTTGGTACTCTATGGTCTCTCAAGGATATTCACTATCTCAAATACTCACGTTGTGTCTGTTGACCTTACCACTGAGGTGAAATGTTGACTCATCGGAAAACATAACCATGGAAAAAAAGTTGCTGTCTATCTCGATGCGATGAAGAATGTATTGGTCAAACGTTGCTCGTTTGGGTTTATCGTTTCGTTTGACCTCATGTTACAATTGCATTTTGCATGCATAAAGCTTTAGGCACTTGTGTAGCACATCGTGGACAGTTGATTTTTGGAGACTAAGCTCACGTAAAGCCATACTAACGGATTTGCTAGGACTTGTTACAAATGTATCTGTAATGTGCTGAACATTCTCCTCTGATGTTCGTGATGGGCCACCATCATGCCTTTTAGCAACAGATCCTGTCTCTAGAAAAGCCTCTTTCCACGCCTTGATTCTCTTGGCATCGGGAGGGTCTCTGTGATACTCTGCACGTAAGCGTCGTTGAACTGCGATAATGGACCCCAATTCTGCATACCACCACACGGTTTGTGCTTTTTCAGCATTCATTGTCATCTTTCAATTTGTTCGATTTACAAAAATGATTTTTAACACCTGAAATAAAAAAAAAATCATGCTATTACATTTCATAAGTTAAATTTCAACAGCTAATCTACCATGTAACAACTAAGAAAATTGTTTTGGGAATTTATTATTTTCAGTATAACTGTTTCAAACTGTTTCTTGCTGATTTTCACAAATTTCTCTGTTGAAGTACCTTTGCTCCTCTAGCCGATTCTTCTGATTTTTTTTGGTGTTCTCTATTAGAGTTATTTTGATCCTCCAACGCTCTTTTCAGAGTTTCTTAGTATCCTGAATTAGGGCTGCTCTGCCCCTCCAACTTATTTGCAGTCTCAATATTCTTTTGAGTAGTTTTGTTAGTGTCTTCTAATGGAGCTCTTCTGTTCCTCCAACTATCTTGTAGAGTCTTGATATTATTCTAAGGAGCTCTAGAGCTCCTCCCTTTCTTAACTCTCTTAAGGAGTTTTTAGTGTCTGCTGATGGAGAACTTCGGCTCCTCCAACTCTCTTTTAGAGTTTCTTGGAGATAAGCAATTGTAGTAAATAGCTAGCTATCATCACCGGACAACTGATTATTTCGCAGTTAGATAATTTATTGCATATTTATAAATTAATCTTATAGCTGTTTTACGTATCAAATTAAAATATTACTAAATTTGAGAAGTTGATAATTTTGTACTTATTTTTTATTGAATGAGAGCTATTTTATATTTCGTATTTTCCGTGGTAAATAAATATTCTCATTCATTAATTTTTCTACCTTTAATTCCGAAATACTTTGTACACGTGATTTTTCGCTTGGAGTGAAGTTTACTCTCAGCAACAAGGGGGGTATTTTGCGATCTTGTTATACACACACACACCTACACACACAAAAACACACACACACACACACACACACACACAACACATAGTCATAAAAATAATATATATATATATATATATATATATATAAAGGATATATATAATATATATATATATATTATATAATATATATATATATATATATATATATATATATATATATCCCATATATAATTATATAATAATATATAAATATATATATATATATATATAGTAATAATATATATAATTTATATATATATATATATCATATATATATATATATATATATATATATAATATGTTAGTTATATTATATATATATATATATATATATATATATATATATATATATATATATATAGAAATTATTATATACTATATAGATATATTGTTTATAATATATATATATAATTATATAATATTATATAATATATATAAAAATATATATTTTTTTTTAGTTTAATATATATATATTATATATATATATACAGTATATATATATAATAATATATATATATATAATATATATATATAATATATATTATTATATATAGTATAATATATATATATATATATATATAATATATATATATATACATACATATATACTATATATAATATATATATATATATTTATATATATATATAATATATATTATATATATATATATATATATATATATATATATATATATATATATATATATCTTATGTTCTTATCTATCTCATCTTCCTCTTTTCCCCAAGACTGGGGTAAATGTGAGTGATAAGAATCGGAAACGAAAACGAAAATGAGAATATATGAGTAAAAAACGAAAAGCCTTACCGCCCTTAATACAATTATGTGAGAACTCGTAGCAGTCAGAAAATTCACGCTAGAAGCTTCACGGGAACGCGACGGACCTTCACTAGGCATATCGTCAAGTGTAGGGTTTCATCCCATGGCCCAGGTTGGTCACAACCATACCCCCTTTACAATACCCGCCATTCCCTCTATTATGCACCTTTATTCTCGCCTCTTCTCTAAACTCACATTTCTCTCCTTTAGACATTCGTTTACCTGACTCGATAAATCACTTTTTTTTTAGTCCCCCTGCCTTCCGATTCCCAACACACTCACCAACTATACATCCGCTTAAACAACCGACTGTCATTCACCCTTTCCACATAACAAACCATCCCAACGTACTTATTCATTTATTCTCTCATTTACCCATTGCTTCACACCACAATAACTCTCTAATACGTTCATTCTCATTTTAAATCAATTCTTTCCACACCTAACACGCCCCTTAGATTGTCCATCTGAAACATATTGAATTTAGATCTATACCTCTTATCCAGACCATAGTCTAAATACCATACAATAACAACCAAGACAACATACCCACATGCAAGAACCCTAGCACACTCAAGACTTAGTTCCCCTTCATAGCCCACCAACGATTTACTTCAACCAGCCATCGTTCCTGCCATGCAAAACTTCCTACTACATCTTCCAACATCATCCCTTCCTTTTTCATCCAACATATATCCTAAATATTAAACTCCAGACACTATTCCAGCTGCTCACCAATCTAACATAACTTCACACGCGAGGACTGTCCTCACTCACAACCATAACCTACTCTTATCAACGTTTCTTTCAAACCCTCCTTTTACAACACCCTCCAAACTCCACATCACGATCTTTTTCAGATCACCACCAAAACTAAAACATCTGCATATAATAGGTAGGACGCCCTCCCTCAGACTCAACTTCATTCTCATCAATTCTAAACACCATTTCCTGCCACCCCAATCTCTAATTCTTTCATAACTCCATCATTATACAAATTGAACCAAGGGGACCAATAACACATTCCCTGCCTCACTCCGCTATTAATAATAAAATATTAATAATAGCACATCCCTGTCTCACTTCGCTATTAATATTAAAACCAATCACTTTGGCACCAATTTATTTTTACACATACGCTTCATTATCGACATACATGCTTTTTGATTCCATTCGAAGCCCTACCACCAACACCATATATTACTAACACCTGCCATAAGAGCTTCCCTATTAATCCTAAAAGATCCATGCTGAAAAATCCATAAAACCTAAATAGGCAATATTTACCTAGGTAAAACCCTGATCGCCTTCCTCCTCCTCAAACACTAATTTTAATGTTTGAGCGAGAATTTGATCCACAATCCTCTACCACTCAAACGTACCCTGTTCTTCACCAATCAGTCCCTCTGTCACTCGACGCACTCTTTTCGACTAAAATACCAGATATATCTTTCCTTCAACAACACTCAATAAAACTATTCCCTTATAATTCCTACAGTTTCCCTTATCTTCTTTACCCTTATGATAAGGGTACTATTACTGGTCTTCTCCAATCCCTCGGAACTATATCCTCCATAAATGCCTTTATTACACACACTTCCAAATCCAATCATTCAACATCTCGCCCCCCGTTCTTGATCATTTGACCAGTAATTTGATCTATATCTGCAGATTTACCATCTTCAACTTTCTCACTCTACCATTACCTCCTACTTGCTAATGACCTCATCTCCAAAATACCTATTCCTTCTGCACCATCAAACCCACACACACTCACTATCAACTTTTCATTAATGTTAATATTAATACAGATTCTCGAAGTGTCTTTCCATACTCCCCTCACATCCATTTCCCTCGGTTACAAAAGCACCATCACCTATTCATTATTCTAAGCAAGGTTTCCCTTATTCTCATTCTAAACCTTTCTCGCTTCCTTCCAGAAGGAGAGCTTCCTATTCCCTTCTAGTCCCCATTCATCTCCTTCCAAACTTTTCATTTACCTCTTCTTATCTCCTACGTATGCACCTTTTAGTAATTTTTTTTTTTCCATCCTATATACTTCCAAACATCTTTCTTTGAAACTTCATCATTGGACTTTAGTAGCATTCCAACCGAAGCTTTATTTTTACTTTTAGACCGCTTGCCATCAACCTCTTCATTCCACCGACTCACTGTTAACATTCTTACTTTCTACTTTAGCACATTTACATACTTCCTTTCACTGCTAACAACTTCTTCCTTCATTTGGCTCCCACGATTTGGCTAAGTTTTTCAACTTGGTTGAACCATTCATACTGATTTACCTTTGCGAGTGCTCTTAGATACTTATCCTTATTACCCCTTTGTTCACTTAAACTTATTCACTACCTTAATTCTGCCCAACTTCTTTTCGCATCCCCATTTTTTTTAATATTATTGCTAATATTATTAACAATGAATTTAGGTGGTAACGGACATGATTCAATGTTTCGAAATATTTTTAAATAATTTTTTAAAATCAACATTTAATGGAAATATTGTTTCGAAAATGAAATATCTCGAAAGGTAAGACACTTACAGAAAAACCAATTACATATTTGAAATCAGCGTATAAAGCTTATTACAAAAATGTATATAAAAAAAATTAGGGGGCTCGCAGCCGACGGGGGACAGAGGGGGACGTTTCCCATACCCCGTAGGGGAGGGGGCGGAGGAACCCGCGAACACCAAATACCAAAGAGCGGGGGTTCCGGAGACCCTCCCTGGAGGGGGAATGTCCTACCTGTTCGTTCCCGGAAGGCCTGAGCGAGACCCCGAATCCTGCCAATTTTGCGGTTTACCCTTGGGTATCCCTGAGTTTAGTTAAAGGGAAAAAAAAAAAAATTACAAACTGACGGAGTCGTACAAACGTAACAGGTCCTATTATTTTTGAATCATGTCCGTTAACTTAAATTGATTGCTAGGATCATATACTAGAAAATATTTAAAAAAAACAAAAACAAAAACAATAAATTCAAACTGACGGAAGTCGTAAAACAGAAAAGGTCATAATATATATATTATATATATAAATACACATGTTTGATAATATATTTATAAATATATTATATACATATTTATATAAATATTTTAAAGTGGCACTTATATTATATATATATATAATAAATATATTATATTTATTATATAATATTATATATATATTTATATATATATATATATATTAATATTACTGTGTCGATGACTCATATTAGGTACTCATATTACAAACTGAAATAGCTAGTCCAGCTAGTCCCAAAAATTGAGGCGTGGCGATGCCAGAAGCGGATAGAGAATAATGCATCGGGACTAAGGAGTCGCATATGGCGGTATGTGTGCTTAAATTCCGCTATCCGCCTCTAATATTATATACATATATAGTATATATATACAATTGTATTTTATATTACACATATAGTTATGACGCAGATACAGTATTATAAGATGAGAGTGTCATATGAGTAAATCATAGCTATGTGTATTATAATGATATATAATAGATGAGTAATAATAACAATATTAATAAATATATAATAGTATATATATATTTATATTATATAGATATATATTATGATATTAAATAGTATTATATATATATATAGGCATGACTTTATAATTAATATGACTAAATATATTTAATCGTCTTACGTGAGCAAAGACTCACGTCGCCCATTTTCCTGTGTGTCTCGCGTTGATAATTTTCCGCGGTAGATTATTTCGGTTATTGCTTTCCGCCCTGACCCCAGATTGCTATTTTCCCGCTGAGTCAGAATTTCGACGTTGATGGTTGTCCATCTACTGTTTTTGGGTCAAGGGACGCCGTTTATTGAGGTATTGAGGCGTTTGGAACAGGAAATTCAAGTCAAATGCGGATGACTTTGGTTTGGAAATCGTAAGGGTCGCAGATTTTGATGTCTTGAGGTGTCTCATGGTTTTTG